>JAODUE010002677.1:0-11624 GCA_027564755.1 Amblyopsis hoosieri
ATCCTCGTAAACTTGACATCTTTCCGGAAGTGAGGAAGTTGTCATACATTGTACAGCAGCCTATATGATATGGGAAGAGGGCGGTCTAGGGCTCACATCAATTTATTTTCAGCAGGGCCCAGTATCCTCTAGCTACTGCCCTGCTCACGCCCGACACACATATAATACACAACTTAGTTAGTCATGTGTGACACACATACAGTACAGTAAAGCACACAACCAGAGTTACAGTAGTAGTACAACAAAATTAGTCGTGCCCGACACACATACAACACACAACCAGTCTTAGTCGTCCGCGACACACATACAACACACAACCAGTGTTTGTTGGTTTGTCCCGTACGGGACATGGGAGGTCCCGTCCGGGACAAACCAACAAATATGTGACGTCCCGGCTAATACGAGACAGTTGGCAACCCTATTCGTGCGCAACACACACACACAACACACCACCAGAGTTAGTCACCGCAACCTCCGCTGCCATGTCCTTGCCATCAGTTCCGCATCCTGCTTATCAATCAGGAGGAGGCAGCCGGTGGTGATACCGTGACAACGGGGCGTGTGCCACGGGCAGCGTCATCGGGGGCGGTGGGGTGCTCCCCTTGCTATAAATAGCCCCAGATCTAATCTGCAGACAGCAGCACAGTTCTGACAGCTCATGCCTCCATACCCTCCTCCCACTGGGTGACACATTATTTATTTTCGTTTTTTTTTTTTTTTTTCTTTCTCTTCCCCTTTCCTCCGCTCTGGTATTCACTCCACGGATCTCCGGATCCCCTCAAGCCGTTGTCACTTCCATTCCCCCTCCATGTCTGAAAAACCAAATGGATCTACAGGGTTTACTGTCAACCGCTCCCTCCTTGAATGCACCGCACTCCTCTGCTTCCATCCATCTCTCTGCGATGACATGGTCATTATTCTTATTACGGGGGGCTCCCGCCACAGTGACTGCCAGTGTGTCTCAAAGGATATTTGGTCCAGGTACCCATGTGTGCTTATGTTTCCAGCCCCTTATCTGTGTGTCTGTCCTGGCACTGTTTGGGTAACTATGCTCATGATGACCACGGCAGTTGCCGAGAATATTGCCGGCCAGGTTTAACACTCACGGATGGTCAGAGATGAATGACATGTACAATTCTCCAGTGCTTAAGGTTTGCCAGCAGCAAATAAGAGGGTCCTTCCCATACACATTAAACAGCTGTGGAAAGAATTGACATTTTAGACATCTGGCAGTGGTGGTAACCATGCAAGAAAAGTGGGCTTGTAACCATAAGGCTGTTCTAAATGTTAGCCCTAATACAGACAATCGAAGGTGAACATGTCACTGAATGTCATTGTGATTTGGGACTAAATGATACTAAGTACTGTATATGGCCATTTGTAGAAGCCTCTGGTTGAGATATATACGCATAAATGGAGACAGTATCTGTTAGGATGCTGCTTTTCTCAATACGGTCACTGCTGGGTTTATATAGACACTTTTTTGCCTTTCCGAATGGAATCTTTCCGATTGAAGATTTCGGGTTACCTGTTTATATGGTACTGTATATCACCTAATCGGGTTTGGTGTTTACAAGCTGTGTCACAATTTACTGGAATATATGTTTATATAGCAAAAAGGCTAAAACCGGCTAGCATCTACAGTAGTTTTAGGCACATCGGGAGAGTGAAGCTATTTATGTGACTGGTGGAGTGATTTTGCCTACGGCTGCCGACGAAGTCACTGTACTACTGCCTACTTTACTCCCATTCTCTTATGCACGTGTCACAATTGTTTTGTCCAGACTTTGTAGAGTGGCTGTGCAGAATATATCCTACCGACAACAACAGTAGCCACATTATAACGCAACCAGGAAGTAATCAGGTTTAACCGTATACATGGTAGAATTCTTCTTTCAATTGGGTTATAGAACGGGCTATATTACCCCTCTGCTTCGGAATTAAATTTCATTCGGGTTTGCCTGGTGATTATATGGAGCATTTTCTTTCGGGTCTGGCTTTTAACCCGATTCCAATTGGAATAATAGGGTCCGTGTAAACGCAGCTACTGATTGGTAAGCATGTACTTTGACTCTAGTTGCTCATAACGGCATCACTATAGGACAATGCTCCGGTCACCATAGCTGTACTGCATCAAAACGGACAAGAACTCAAATCAAATGAAACATTTAAATTACACAGTACAGTACACACTATAACGGTGACATAACACACATATTTGGACCAAATGGGATTCTTGGCGATTTCTTCACAATTTTTAATGACCCACTACTTTAGAATGGCAGTAAGTGGAAACTGGAGCCAAATATCAGCTCTTATCGGTCTGCTAGGGGTTAGCTCTCTTCTTTAGTCCTACCCCCTGGCTTATACCGGGCAGTTACCAGGTGCACAGTCGTACCGTGAAATACTCCATTTACCAACCATGCGCTCTTTAGTAGCACCACAAAATATAGACATGTATGACAGCACGTACTGTATGCCACTGTAATTTATTTACCCTTTTTTAAATCTCAATGTAATACATTAAAATCAATTGCAAGTGATCTACTTGACTATTGAAAATAAACGGTGTCTATAAAACTATGTAGTTAAGTATTCAAATTGTGCTCCAACCATTGTTAGTCATATTGCGCTAGAGAAAAGGCTTTCATCTTCAGAGGGTCCACAATATAATACAGCAATAGTTATTTATGCCACTGAAAAGAAGCTTCAATCATACTCACACAAATGTCTCTGACTCTTTTTATAGCTGCCAATTCGTTTTGGTGTTTAAAAGAGTGGATTGACAAATTGTATATGCTGTCAATCATATCATCATACATTAACTGTTCATGTGTCAAACGTCTGATGGTTTTATTCACAATCTATACAGTGGAGAAGTATTAATCTAATTACTGCAGAATAATAGCAAACACCCAATCTGATTAACAGTCCGGTGAAAGCTCTCATTTGCTGGTTGATATACTCTTATTAATGCAAATTGCATGCGTTTCCATTCATTGCCACCATTCCAAAAATAAATATTAAATCTTGAAATAAAATGAAATATGAATGAAACGCATTCCCTTTTCTGGTTCCGCTTGCAATAGTACAGTATGCACTTTTTTTCCCCCTGGAATAGAAGGAAAAGGGAATGTATATTTAGTTCATGCAATTGGGTGATGACAAGGTGAAATCCATTTCTATGAGATATTCTCTCGACCCTCCGCGGTCCATGCGCAATTAATTTGATACAAGCTGGAAGCATAAATCCTGGATGATTACGCTGTGTTCAGGATCAGAGCCATGAACATTTTCATCTTCTCGGGTACCCGAGAACAGCAGGCGACAAGGAAATTAGTTTTGTTGTATTATGCAGATGTTGAAGCATTTTGCCGCATCGCCAAGTGTGCACAATGTATGTGTGTGTGTGTGTGTGTGTGTGTGTGTGTGTGTCCATTTGTATTCATACTTTTTGCTAATATATTCGACTATCCCAACTCAAATTAACATGCATTTGTGAGCTTGTTGTGTATCACGAGTCTCTGGAGCCGTGGCCCCCGTGAGGTGAGGCATCTCGCTCATGATCAAAATGTAAATGTAATCGGATACACGATGTCGTCCCCCACCCCCAGAACACAATCGCAATTAAAAGCGTTGTAGACGGGCCTGGAAGTCGGCCAGGTGGTCCGGGGGGATAGATGAGCCTGGCCAGACGTCTGGGGGGCGGGGGGTGACCGCTAGCTGGCAGCAGAGTGGTTGAGGCTGCAGATTGTACATGGGGAAGACACGCTCCCACACACCATACTCTCTCAGTAGTGTGTCACCGGCATGATGGAGCAACCCGATGCTCCCTTGAGCTGCCTCTCTCTTGCTCGCCCTTATTCTAACCCTGTCTCTAACCCTCCCCCCCGCCACGCACACACACACACACACACAAGCTAGAGTAGGTATGGAGCTGACACGTGTAGCATCACATAACCCCTTCCCGGAATACAGACACCAAAAGAGGCGTATTTCTATAGAGTCAGGGGCATTTAAGGAATAGAGGAGAGAGAGAGAGAGAGAGAGAGAGAGAGAGAGGAAGAGAGAGAGAGAGAGAGGAAGAGAGAGAGCGAGAGAGCGAGAGAGAGAGAGAGAGAGAGAGAGGGAGAGAGGAAGAGAGAGAGAGAGAGAGAGAGAGAGAGAGAGAGAGAGAGGGAGAGAGAGGGAGAGAGCCAGAGATTGTTTGACACAAAAGAGCAGACCATGATCTTTGATAACTTCTGGTCCATCCGTTGAAGAAATGCTCTTTTGTTAAGCGTGCATCTAGGCAGAGCTCTCTCAATTTCAGACCTCTTACGTTCCTTTCAAAGCCGGACAAAAGCAGAAGTGATCTGCTTTGACCAGGAATGACACAAGATAGCGTGTTAAAATGCGTTCACTGCTCTACATATCCACCCAGTGCGTCCTGGTTGCGGCCTAGTTCTTATTCCAGCACTGCTTAGTGGTTTCATTTGGCATCTGCTCTCATTTTATCAGCAAGAGAGGAGGGAGAGAGTGAGAAAGGGAGCTGAGAGGGGGAAGGGGAGGGGGAGGGGGGAGGGGTTGCACAGTTGGCCACTGATGTTACTACACCTGTGCATTTTGCAGTTGCATGGATGTGTGCTCTGTTTACCGCAACCGCTAGTTGGACTTCACAAGAAGCAGCCAAATTCCCATGCCAGCACTCACCGTATACTGTGAATCATCCTATTGATGATTTATTCATGTCTGTACGTACTCTCAAGCAGGGGTTCTCAAAGTGGGGGTCGGGACCCCCCGGGGGGTCGCATGACACAGGGGAGGGGTTCACAATTAAATAACATTTAAAATTATTAAAATTGAATAGTTTAGACATCATTTTTAGCAGTAGTACAGTTCATACATTACTTTGATGTATTCTGCTACTAGCCTATATATAAAATACTATCAAATTATATTATGGCTGTTATGCTTCTAGCACCTCTGGGGATAGCGGGGGGTCGCCAGTCTCTGACACTGTGGTTTTGGGGGTGTCGCGAGCTGAAAAGTTTGAGAACCCCTGCTCTAAAGCATAGTTATGAGAAAGTGTGCATGTAAGATGATAAATGATTTGCAGAAAGGCCTCTGATAATTAATTATATCTGACACAGATATGCTAACAAAGGCCATTCCTCAAGCTAATGGAATAACATGTGAGTGAAATAACGGTTTATTGTGATTATTTATGCTTTATGTTTTGAGTATTGCATTTTTGCATATTTCCTTTCATTTTATTTTTATATTTAGTTGTGCGAATAGTTTGACTTGCTACCAAAAGCTCTGTGTTAGGTAGGAGAGGTGTATTAGAGATACACAAGTGCAGTACAGTATAATACAGTAGCCTATGTGGTATACCCAGATCTCTGCAGCCTGTTTCTCCTCCAGCTCTTGGCTTTGGCCTGATTACTATTCTATTTAGAGTGTAAGAGGCTGGTCTAAATATAACCAATAAAAACAAGAGGCATGGCTCACCATTCCAGCGTTGATAGAAAGGGGCTAACAACACCTGAACTGCATTACCTGCTGGAGGGTGTTTACATGTTTTGCCTGCAGCCAACAATCATGGCATTTAAGCAGCAGTAGTGTGTTGGGGCATGATTGGACGTCGCTAATGAAATGCCTCCCTCCATACTGCTTGTAGGGTGCACAAGCATTTGAACAGACAAATACCTTCGGTAAAACACTTGCCTATTAAAACAGTTGGATTGCTCTATTTAATTAACTCAAACTATCTGTGTAATCACTGCTGTTGTTTCAAACCTCTAGTTGGTTTTATGTCTATGGTGTGTCTTGTCTTTCTTGGTACAGCATCTATATTCCTCAGCAAAGCAAGCTAAAAGTTAAGGCACCTCACGGGCTTTTTACTAAAGTTCGATACACTGTAAACACAACCTGCTTCTAGACTATCAGGATGCTCTCTATTTCCACGGAAATAGGGGGCACTTAACAGCGAATTATGTATCTTAATAGCTCTCACATTCAGACGCTTGGTTTGTTGAAAATTAAACGCGTGGCCGGGATGAATGCGCTGAAGTACTGTAACGCAGAAGAGATGGCAAAGGATAAATTCATGGATGGCAGTGTTAGAATAAAAGAGGAATAAATAACTTCTAGCAGATGGGGCACAGTGGGGTGCCAGCAGATGAAGCTAGACAAGGATGTGGGGGTCTGATTTGTAACATGCCCAGGAAGCTGGAAATATGTCGCAGAATGTCCCATGGTATCAAAACATAGAGGCAGCCCCATTCAGCGAAATGCACCCAATTCATTAGACCTGAGATACATTGTCCCAGAAAATCAACCACTCAACCCCACATAATGAAAGAGGAAAGTAGGTGGTGTGGCACAAAAAGGGTAAAGGACAAGTCTATCTATGAAATGACAGAGGGGGATGTGTGTGCGTGTGTGCGTGTGTGCGTGTGTGTGTGTGTGCTTGTGTGTGTGTGTGTGTGTGTGTGTGTGTGTGTGCAGAATTAGGAGAATATGATGCCTACTTACTCTATCTTATTAGAAATCAACAGCAAGCACAGATAAGGAAAGGTTATCCAATAACATACAATGACAGAAAATACAACTAAGGGCTGTCAAGATTGTGTCATGAGAATAATTCTCTAATGGCCTCCAAAAGGAGAAATGACTAGTCTGGATTTAGAATGGCTTAGTCCATGACACACAGATATACTGTACCTTTCATCAGATGAATGCTATTTCTAAATTGAACTCCTGTGCTAGATTTTTAAATCCTTCTTCTTGCCTGCTGTTGAGTGTGTGCAGCGTCGAAAAGAATGTCTGGTGTTAGTGTCAGCGACTATGACGTGTGACACGCTACTTGTGACGACTCACATGTGGTGTTGAGAGGAGGGTGTTACGGCTGATGATATACTTAGGAGTAAATAGTGTCAGTGCTACTTTATCCTTTCTTCTTTGAAATATAATTATCGCCTTTAAGTTTAATTAAAACACGGCTACTACTACTACTACTAAATAATAATAATAATAATAATAATAATAATAATAATGTCAGTTCAGGATCAACCATATCTAAAGTTCTGTCTGAACATATCATTCCATTCAAACCCACATAAAAGATGAAAGTATACACACTGTAGTTCAACCATTACATTAGCTAATAAAACTCCTCTAACATGCCGATTTAATGGCACTGCTTGCTGTGATGTAGTTACCGCTACACTACTTAAAACAAGGTTGTAGAAAATGTGCAATAAGAAAGCGGGGAATGAAATCTACATTGAATCACCTGCTCTTTGCAGTTATACAGCGTATTGACAGCTCTGACTGCTTATTAAGTAACATGGTAGACTCAGTAGTAGCATGTGTTCAAGTGACAGTTTGCAAATGCACAATCCATTTAATGCCGGTGTCTATAGTTGTTGAACAAAGTTAAGGATTGTAACCTCTGTCTCCACAGCAAAGTTTGTTATTCAGCAAGGATATTCACTGGTGTCCTAGAGTCAAAGATCAATAATGTATCTGCTGCCTCCACTAGCCTCATGGTTAAAAAAAGAACATCTTTGTGAATTGAGAAGCAGGAGGTATTGATCGCAGTTACCTCTTTTCTATGTTAAACTAAGTGAGCAAAGGTTTAAATTCATCATTCATAGTGCTATTTTTAACTATTCCAAAGGGCAGACAAACTGACCCAGGCTTCATGCGTATGTCGCCACGCACATACAAATTGAGGAGTTAGCAATGAATTAAACCAATAAAAAAAATCTCCACAACAATAATTATTGATAATGTATTACAATGCATGACATAAAACACACTGGGGCACTTGCGTTGCAGACAGATTCCATTAAACCCATTTGAACTGTAACCCTTTAACTACTCGCAGTCAAATATTCAAACAAATCACTTTGCACCGAAAGCAGCTTAAAATATTTGGATTGTTTGCCTATGAGTCTCTTTCCTCAGTTTTAGCTTAGCTGCAATGAGAAAAGCGTGGGCCTGTGTTTATATCTAACAGATACTCCCGTAGGCAACCGTTTTAAGACCACCGGTTCTGATCGCATACTTTTGGCAAATGTCTTGATGTGGTGACACTGAAGGCCCAGTGTCCAGGGTCACGGTTCACTACTGCTAAATACATATTTTCAGTCTTACACTTGCCAGTCTTAAAAATGCAGGACAAACTGAGACTTTCTTGACTCAAAGAATTTTCTTTGAAATAGTCAAACATAATATGTGTACTTTGTGTTACAAAGAAAACGGGATCTAAAAATAATTGTATTCTCGCCGTTGACTACCATACATATTTTTTTTAACCTAGGTCCCATAACGCTGAAGTGACTTCAGCTCTCTACTGTATTGCCTGACCAGCAGCAGTCATGGCCAGATTCAAATCCAATATGATGTGTTTCCAGAGAAAATTTTTTTCGCACTTCCCAAGACAGATGCCAACCCCCCCGCTCCCCCTCCCCTTCTTCTTCTTCTGGGGGTAGGGCACATGGCCTCTCATGCCTGCAGGGATGATAGGCCACAGTCAACCTCTTTATCAACCTGTCAATCACACCGGGGACAACCGAGCTGAGTTTCAGATGGCGCTGCCACATTGAGCCAATAGCACTTTTCCTGCAGAATCTGTAGTGAGAAGTCTTTTCAAACCACCACCAAGTTCTGTCCATGCAATTAAGCTAAGGGACACAGTAATGGTGTCACCCTCCTCCAGGTGTCTGGATGGGACACGTCTGGTCATGCAGAGGAGAGGGCATTTGACAGTGTGCAAATTCCCACAGGTGCACACGTCAGAGTGCGACGCTAAGTCTCCACATGGAGGTGTCAAATAAAGCTGCCAATTTTATTTTTCCTTTTTTGCCGCCGGCATCAATTAGTGAAGCTCGAGAGCTTTTGTGTGAAATTTACATTCACAGCTGTATTATGTGCAAAGGTCACACTGTCTCCCACTTGTGTCAAAGTAGAGTACTGTCAAAAAGCTTTTAAATCAGACCCCCTTCAGGTCAGGTTTCTTGCATCCTTTATTTTGCCCCTCTGGAGATCCACTGTATTGCTAATGAACAGGTCCTTTTCATGAACAACGTGACCAAAGAATTCAACTGCAGTAACGCTAAAAGCAATATACAACTTTCAGTTAAAGTTATCAATTCCCATTCAACATTCTCTCTGAAGTTCTGACTCAAATATTGTCTGATGAGAAGGGCATCTGAAAGGAGATCCCTTTTATTGGTAATAAAATGCTGACCGCTGTTGATACAAAACACAGAAGTATTTGCAAAGAGAGTCTTGTGGTAAGACATAGAAATGGGAAAAGAAAGAAACCTTGCCCAGAGTCTTGTTAAATGTTAACCTTAATTGCTATATGTCAAGAATATACAGTATACTGCTCAGTGCTCCAAGACTGGCGTACCTACAGCCAGGCCCAACTGAATTGCATGTTCCACACTCTGTTGGCATGCATAACCAATCTAACATATATAATAGAAAACCATAACTTGGAGGTGCTACTGTATTTTTAACTCTACTTGTGTCAGGGTAAAATTAGCTATTCGCTACCCAAATAGCTTTCTCCAATTAGGTCGCAATGAACCTCACAGACTAAATGTAGACCAAAGATATTTTTGTGTGTAACAAATGACACTGCATAGCCATATTGACGCAAAGGCAGATGGATTGGCTGCTCTATAGTGGCACAGGACCCCGATGAAATTCTAAACCGTATTTAAACTAGGACAGCTCTCAAATACATAGGCACGCAGATGGATGAGCCGAATTCATTCATGCTTCTTCTTTGTTCCCCTTTGCAAATATGCTTGAGCCTACTGTCGTCCGACTCTACTCCCAGTGCAGATGTAGGAATGGCAGGTGTTAAACAGCCAGACCCGGTTTTTATTGTCATGCATCTGTGACTGCTCACAGCCGTAGAGTTATGAGCTGATCTGGTGACCCTTTGGCTTGCAAAAACACCCCCCCCATCCTCCCATCACCACCCCAAGAGCAGTGCTCTGGCTCTGGGAAAGGACTGCTGTCTGCAGGAAATGAGATAAGCTCTCTCTCTCTCTCTCTCTCTCTCACTCTTCTTTATTCCCTTCTCTCTATCTTCCTACTCCCTTCCTTCCTGCCTCTCCCCACAGGCCCATATCTCTTCGTACTTTCCCCTTTCCTCTCTTTCGTACGTATTTTCCTCTTAATACAATGCATATGTCCGTATTAGCTGCGGCGGGCACCAGATGCCAATGCCAATCCCACGCCCTCACCTTGTGCTATTTGTTTTGTGCTGACGAAAGCTCCCACTCTTTTTAACATAACAATGGATGACCCATGTGTCTTCACCCTCACCTGTCTCTGAAAGCCCTGACAGTGGGCAAACCACTCCATCACGATGCCCTCGGTGCCAACACATGCAGCTGATTCTGGGGGTTATATTGACCTTGACTGCCGTACTGAAGGTCATCATCGCAACTCGTGTCATCTTGTGCATGTATGTCTGTCACAGACGAGTGCAGGCACTAAACAACTGACCAAATTAGAAGTGTATCCATCCATGTTAGAAATACTCTGCTTCTTTCTAAACTTCCAAAACTAATCTGATTTCACAAAGTCCTTCTCTGCAATTCAGTCTAAACTCTCCATTCAAAACCATATGTGAGCACAGCAATTACAGAACCAGCCAATCAGTGTTCGGGTGGGTAGTTAGTTTGTGTTTGAAATATAAAGTGTGTTGTTCTTATTGACCCATGTTGCCATGTGGAAACATCAAGCTAGTCCTACAAGACCTACTAAGATATTACCTGTTACCCCATACCCTTTTCCAAGTCCATTCAAGTCAATTATCCATCCATTATTCAATTCAAATGTGTATTGACTTCGGGGGCATGTCTCATGTCGCATGGGTTTATCATAGCTTCTGTGTCAAATGAAATTATATCAGAGAGGCTAACAAGCGATGGGTTACACAAGATTTTTAACATTGATGGAAACTTCCGACCCACATGGAACAGGGTCGGTAGGGAGGCAGTGGTCGAATGGGGTGGTATTGAAATGGTCATTCAGTCTATACCATCTCTGTGACAAAAGTCTTGCTTAGCATCTCACCAATGTAATTTTCACAGATTAATCTGTGCCTAGTCAGTGGGAGCCACACAACAGTGAGTCATACCTGTAGTTCAATTGGGGACACTGGAACTACTTTACTAGTCAGGTTCTCCAATCTCCTTTTGCTTTCCTCAACACTCATATAATGGAAATACTGTATATGAAGAGAGAAATATCAAAACATTATTTACAGTTTATTAAATATACTGTAAGATCCACAAATATTCCATGGTTTACGAATGTGATTTACTAACAACAACAAAAAATACCAACTTGTAAGTTAAAACTACTTGTAAATAAATCATTTTTATCTGCAATATATTTTGTGAGCTTTTGTGGGTTAAATATAGTTAGGCATGTCGCCTACTTCGACGGGCCAGAAGGGCTGCAGCATCTGCCGTAGCAGAAGCAAAACAGCGGGTGTGGAAGAGCTTCGGAGAAGCCATGGGGAAAGACTTTCGGTCGGCACCAAAGTGTTTCTGGAAAACCATCCGCCACCTTAGGAGGGGGAAGCGGGGAACCATCCAAGCTGT
>JAODUE010002678.1:0-11623 GCA_027564755.1 Amblyopsis hoosieri
AGCAATGTAAAAGAATGGCAGGCTATTCTGGAAATAATACGGTTAGGCTACTTTCTCTGATACACGTGCACTCATATCAATCATATATCATAATATTGTTTAATTTGGCTGAATTATAAAAGCCATAAGTGGTATTATAAAGAGCCGTTTTGGAGCCAAAAGAGCCGGCTGTTATTGCTGAGCCGAGTCTAAAGAGCTGGCTCACCAAAAAGATCCGGAATGCCCATCACTAATTCACAAAGCTGCTGAGACCAACTTTTACTAAAGAAGTTGGAGAACTCTAAAGCTAAGAGACAGGGTGGAGTTGACCCCATGCGATGATGTCGTATTTAATGAACAATGATTGGATAATAGGGGATGGGTCGGTAAGTGAGTTCATGGGCTTTATCAAAAAAAGCAGTGGGCTTCATTGGCAGCTACAATCCTATTTAAACAATACATATTTTTTCATTATTAAAACTTGTACTGTATATAGCCAAACTGTGTTTCCATCATAATGTGGAGAGCAACGTGTAGCAAAAACAAGTGAGAGAAGTGTTGACGACTTCAAATAAAGACGAAATAAATGTTATATATATATATAACTTTTTCATTCACAAACATTAATAATAACATACAACAAACCATTTACACAAACATAGGTTTTGTATGGAATTATATGTATGATAAATACTTCAAATTGTTTTTCTTTTATTTAAACATTTGTAAGTTGATCAAATGTTATAAAACACTTTCCCCCGTAAGGACTGGTCCATACCATAGAACTCTATTCAAAATGTTCTCTCCCTGCCCCATTCTTAAAGCCTGCTGACAGAGCTTCAGTACTAACTGAGATCCTGTCAGAATGAAATATCTGATGGTAGTCAAGCTGATTTTTCTGGAAGCGGAAGAAAACACACTAACAGTATTCATAACATTTTGTTTTGCCTAATCTGAGCCTTAGCAGTACAGTTGCAATGTGGGCTCACTATTTGGCAAGCATCCAGAAACCACAAATCAGGATCGGATCACAAGCCACTACATGCTATACAGTCTGTGCCACATATTTAAGTTTTAGCCTGTGCAGATCACAGTAGCCAATATTAAAAAGTTCCAACATTTGAGCAACATTTGTGGCATAATATTGATACAGCAATATAGGAGCCGACAAGGGGAGATATGTAGATTTAACTCCTGAACACAGGAACATTTTTCATTTCTCGTCAAAGTTGTTACTTTTTACATCATGCGTTGCCAGCAAAGCACGTCATCAAAACCAAGACAACTTATAATTACTTAAAATTAAATTATAACAACTAATAGATAGATTATGAAGGAATATTTACAACCCTTCCCGTCAAAATGACGGACAACGATAAAGTCTACCGCCACCAATGCATTAGCATGTTAATTATCTTCAAATACACTACCACAATGTTATAGTTTGTCATTCAATATCATTAGCCTACAGTAACAAAGGCTCAGCGGAGCCTTGGATGATGAATAGGTGATAACCTACAGTTTTGCCTCAGTGGTGTAGTGTTCTTGGGCACTCAGACACCAGCATAAAGGGGCTGAAGGGGAGCATTGACCCTGCAGCAGCCATTAGGAGTTGGTCCTAGTGACTTATAGTAGTCAAGAGGACTCCTAACTTTTCACAGATTTAGGAGCTGGGTTTAGCGCTTTGTGAAATTCTCTCACTCTAAATTTAGGACTGACCCGCCCATTATTTTTAGGAGTTTCTCCTAAATCGGCAAGTTAGTAGCTACTATTAGCCTTTCGATGCTTTGTGAATACCAGCCCAGATCTAAGTGACTTTGACCGTGGAGTGAATGCACAGTACGTGCCAGAGAGGGTAGTTTGAGTTTCTCAGAAACTGCTGATCTCACATGCAGTCAGCTTCAGGTCTGTGGGCAAAAACATCTCGTTAACGAGAGACATCAGAAGAGAATGACAGACTGGTTCAGGCTGACAGCAAGGCGACAGTAAACAGTAACTCAAATAACCTGCAATCTGTGAATGCACAACACAGTAAGAGTAAAGGCTACAGCATCAGAGGACCACAATGGCTTTCCACTGGGTTCTATACAGTGGACACTATTAGGTGAAAGTTAAGTGCCTGCATTGTTCACATACATTCAGAAGGTTTTTGTGCAAAACTCAGCAGGATTTGAAGCACGTGCTCATGATAAAGTCCATGTGCATCCACAGAGTTGTTCCCTTCAATGACGGCTGGTGCCAGTACAAAGTAAACTGTCATTTTAACTGGAGATTTGCATTTGTATGGAGTCAGACCTACTGTCTGTGTTACATTATGCAAAGGCTGTTTACTGCATTGCACTACATCTATATATCCAATTTGCACAGTGCTTTGTGGGTTCTAATGTACCGTGCACCCAGAAGAGAATGAACAGGAGTACCCTATGGCCCTATAGTCCACCCTTCAGATGCGGGTGTTATGTCTGTGTTAGTTAGAATAGTGTCCCCCCCTAAATACAGTATGAGGTATAATACTAACTTTTATTATTATTATTATTATTATTATTATTATTATTATTAATAATTCATTTATTTTTGTTTCATTTTAAGTGTGTTAGCTTCACATCAATAAATATAACGCATACGCTATAGCTTTGCTTTGAATAGTTAATGTTATTCATTTGACATTCAGTGGGATCATTTTAAATCTTCAGCACAAAGCTGCCTTTTTCCTTGCGTTTAAAGCTTTATTTGCATTAAGTTATCAGATGCATTTATTTAAAGTGACAGATGACAGTTACAGTATACCCACACAGGGACCAGACGATGAGAGGCATAAATTATTAGATTTGAAAGGCACAGGGGTTGCCCTAACCCAGGCCAGAGGCGATCCCAATAGCCCACATAAAAGCTATGACAGATGTATTTCCTTGCAGAATAGTCTGACTTTTCACCTTGGGCACAGTAGCCTGATATTATCCCCACTTCTAGTGTCTACTGTATATATTCACAAACCTAAGATTAAGTAGAAAGGTGTTCAATAAATCCATTATCTGATTCTGAACAGGCATAACAAAGCATGTAAAACTTGCCTAAAACTGTGACACAATATGTACTGTAGAGCTATACCTTAAAGAAGGTCTCCCTTAAAAATAAGACATGCCAGTTCTTAACGAGGACAGTAGCAGGTGTGTTATATTCCAGCTGGCACCCCCATGAGTACTATACACATATACATTTGGTTATACAAACCATGCAGCCATCTATATAGTTGTTTTATAGTCCTGTGGTCTGGCAAGGATGGAGAAATTAGCCTCATCTGCATTCATTAACCTCATTTGCATTCTCCAGAGCAATAATGTTGCAGAACTGTGTTGCCACAGTCTGAAAATGATGAATTTGTAATCAGCTGAGAGCTGTCAAGAAAAGCCTGCAGGAATGCAACATATACACTTGTTTGCCATTGCATTAACCATTTGTAATCAAATCACTATTTATCATTAGCTTGGTCAGACATGTTTTATGACCCAGTGTTGTCATGCAGGCAGGAAGACAACAGAAGATTTCCTCATTGGTGGCAGTTCTGATTTCAAAGGCAAGGAAATAGTAAATGACTGTGTTATTTTGAATAGTGTTCCCCCTAAAGCTGGAAAGGTTGGATGTGCTTCATATTTAATCACTCAGTTAAATTATTAATTATTCTTATAATAAAAACTGAACAAAACTAAATGAAATAATAATAATAATAATAACCAATGTTTAGCCACGGAAAATGAATAATAATACGAATCCGAATCCGGATAAGCGGATGAAGATGGATGGATGGACTTCTCACATTCCTACTGCACAAAATTGAATGAGACAAGTGTCCTTTTACGTAACCAGTAACTAATATTACAGGTTACAAATACATAAAGTGATTCTCGAGTCAAGCTGTGATTCAATAAATCCATTGCTAAGAGTTGTCAAAAAATAAGGTGGCTCAGTAGCGTTTTGCACCCATATAGCCTCCACTGGAGATGGAGAAACCCGAAGTGAAATCAATACAGCGACAGCTGAACCCCGGAAAATCTCTAGACTGTATCCTAATGAGGAGTCACTGTGTTCCAAGACATATATCACGTACATACATGCGTATTCAACTTCAGAAACAATGAACACTGCAGGTGGGTGTTTGAAGGGCAAGCTGATGGGTAGACTACCAACCTGTTTCTAATAGCCCAAGTTGTTTTAATGTTAATGAGAGCTTGAGTTAAAGGCAGCATCAGCCAAGGGCTAGGTAGAGTTGAGCTATGTGGATTAACTATGCATTACCTGCTCATTAGGTGAGCATGGGGATTAGAGACACCCCTGAAAGAAATGCAGTGTGAAAATACCCATACTGTATTGACCTATGGCAGACTGGAAGTGTGCAAGAGAAGGGATTGAACCCTTAGTCCCCGACAGGAATCCTTTTACAGTCAAGTCAACTATGTTTGCGGTCTATTAGCCAATCAGAAAAGCTGAATGGAAAACCTGCCTTTTTCTGGCGAGGTGACTTTGAAAACTAGATTGGGTCATTAAAAGTAGAGTAAGGAGGCCATTATAATTCTCACTCTGCAGATCTCCATGTATTTGCATTGTGAAGTCCCCAGTGCAGTACTTAAATGTCACTCGCCAAATTTAATAAGAGTAAAGTTGGATAGTGTGACCAGCATTGATTAGAATAGCTGCCAGAGCATCTTTATTTCCCGTGTCCACCGAATGTATCAACACTTAATTGTAAAACAAGCTAATAGACTGGACAACATTCTTCCTGATTAGCAATTAATTATATCACCTGGGCTGAGCTCTTACACCTCCACCGATGCTAAACAAAAGCAGTGAAACTTCAATGTGTCTGCTATACATAGATATATTATACTGTAGCGTTTTGCTTAACCCACAAATACACCAAACAATATGTACAATGTTTGTCAACAAGAAGATCATGGATGACATAAAAAGATGGTTCTTCAAAATTAAATAAAACATTGTAATTAAATAATTAATATTATTTATAATACTATTTGTATTGTACCTTCCATGTTTATTGTGTGCTATGATTCTACAAACAAATGGACATGACAGGCACACAAGTTCTATTAATATGGAATGAAATCATGCCATATCATCCAGTACAAGATGTTTTGGTGGAAAGAACTATTTCTAATTTACTACTGAGCAACTTAATTGCCAACAAAGCACAAGACAATAATTTGGAACTGATATCTCCTCGAGCAATAAACCACTGGATTTACTGGTATATGCTGACATTTGTGTCTTTTATGACAGCATGTGTGACAGTATTTCAATCACCATTATCAGGCAAATCGCTATGAAACATATTAAACGATGAGTGCGTTGCTTGCAGCCTACACAGTGGAAAAACCTCAAGGACACGCAGAGTTTAATTTGTGGGGGAATAATTGTCATTTTGTGTTCTTCCCTTCGCTGCAACCACAAAATGATAAAACTATCTTTTGTACAACATTGAACAAAAAATGTTATCCACTCATGGGCGTGGGAAGGTGGGTGCTGAGGGCGCTGCAGCACCCCCAACTTTTGACGGGTTGTAGCTGTAGTGCAAAGTCGTTTAGGCTAATTACATTTTTTACCCAGAGAGTAGTAGGCTATTTCTTGGTAATAACAAGGGTAGCATAGTATGGGCTACAGTAAAACACATGTTTATCAGAAGATTTAAATCGCATCAAAATGATTTAACTTTCGATAGGACCTATTTTTTCTTTTGTGGCAATGACGCACGTACCGTGGCACCGGCACAAACCTAGGCCTTCTTTGGTAACTTCTGTGTTCTGCCATCTGCATTTAACATCATCTGACATTGAGGCTGGCCTTTCTGATTGTTTTGATTGTATTTTCATTGTGTTGTTCCTTTTGTTCTCAATCTATAACAAAGTGAAAGTCATTCTCGAGAACGCTTGCTAAATTCGAACTCAAATCAAAACAATAATCCGTGGCGCCGCCCCACACATCAAAATGCACTATGAAGCAAAGCTTATTACTACGGCTTTGTTGTTGTGAGTGGTGTTCGCCACTTTGTTTATGTTGCTATTTACCGAACCAGGTCTGTGTAGAAGTATCAGATTATTTTCTCTACACGCACAGAGAATGGTATAGCGAAAGCTATTTGGTGAATTTGACAAAATGTGTATTAGCTTACAATTATCTTGCAATAGCTGACTTTACCTTTAAGAGTATATGTAATGAAGGAGAAAAAAAAACATATGCATTGCATGTACGTGTATGTTCATTAACACTTATTCTGTTGGCATGAAATAATTTCAAATGTATGTAATGGACGTGAAAGCTTTTGCTTGTCCTGTGATTGTCATTTGCGTAACGGCAGTGTCTTTCCTTTGGGATAGATGGGAGTAGCTTTTCAAGCATGTTGCTAATGCTGCCCCCTGACAAGTTCCCCCAAACACTAGCTCATTGGGATAGCATACATTCTCTGTGACACTATTTCAATGGCTGATTTCCCTTGCTGGCCAATTAAGGCACAACGCAAAAGAAGTTAGAAGTCTTGCTTCTTCTCTCATCCTCTAAGTGAAAAGAAATGATCACTCGCAAAACCACGAAGCAATTGAGCACATTCCATAAAACACTCCATTTCCCAGATATTGTTGATCTATTACTGTAAATGCACTCCTTAGTTAGTGCACATACCAGAAATGTATGCACTGGAATACATGGCACAGGTCAAGCTAACAAAATACCTTTTCAGATTTAGGAAAGCACAGGACTCCCAATAATAAGGTGATTAATATTCTAATCAGAGTATGCCAGTTATTGATCTTCATGCATGTTGGTTTTTATCATGCAATATAACTCTTAAGATAATAAAGTGCTACGCTTATTCTGGCCATCATTGGTTTCTGTGCCAGAGCGGTCAATCATTTCACTGTGAGGGGCTCTGGAGGAGTAGAAGCGTTGAACCCCCGGGGGCAGTGCATTGCCTCAGGCGAGCAGAACTAATTAGCAGGTTGCCCAGTGGAATACAACCACCATCATCCTCAGCCACCACGAAGCCCATTTCCGTGCATTGTCCCCATTTCCATCTTAATTCCAACATGCTGTACATCTCTGTTTAGCTTAATTCTCCCCAACCCCTGCTTCAGGGCCATACATCACATTTACTTGATATGCAGACAGAGAAAAGGTGTGGACATTAGGCGTTTAGTAGGCGTTCAATTTGTTCTATTCTCTCATGGCTCACAAGCCATACAAGATTTATTTGATCTCTTTCAAAATAAATTAGCCTACAGGGAAAGTATTTGGGTTTGTTTGTGTTGCATACAATACGAATAATAATTAAATCTAAAAACACTAACCTTTCTGTCTTTTAATCTAGGAAGATATTACATTAATACATTAAGAACAATATGTTTTTTCTATACATTTTGCTATTACAGTGATATGTAAACCATGTACCAACATATGTGCCTGTCTGTCTGTCTGTCTGTCTGTCTGTCGGTGTGTGTGTGTGTGTGTGTGTGTGTGTGTGTGTGTGTGTGTGTGTGTGCGTGTGTGTGTGTGTGTGCGCGTGTGTGGAGGGAGTTTGGGGGAGGTACATTAACTCAATATTTCGTCATTCGGATACAATGCTTAGGGGTGGAATTGGAAATGGGTCTCTGCTTCAAAACAAAGTTTAAAGCAAATCTCCACAGGAATTACTTAAATTAAATATAGTCTAACAAAAGGCATATCTTTTTGTCTGCGACATGGGCAACTTGCTGGGCTAATATTAAATGTGAAGAATATTAAAAGGATTCATATTAAATCAGGTTTTCAGCCCTCTCACCCAAAATCAGTAATAGTATATCTAATAAAAAGCCCATCAGTGCCATGGTGGCATTATGTAAAAATGCAGGTTCTATGTACACACATTTTCTGTAAATATGGATGACCTCAATTTTTCTCAATCTCTTTCATGAACTTTCTTTCTATCATACACAATATACAAACTATCACATAGCGTGCTTGTGAGTGTTTCAGGCCTGCTTGCATCTCAGTCCAGTCCATCTCTGACCTCATACTTCACCTGGCCAAAAACATGCCTCGTTCACAGATAATGAAGGGAGTCACATGCAAAACATGTGAAAAGAGTAAAAGGGTAATGAAAGGGTGAAAGTGAAAAATATAGGACATTTGGATAATTGTATATTGTGTATTATGCAGCATACAATCGATTTCAGAAAGTGTAAAGTTGACACATGATGCAGACAGACAGACGGAAAAGCAGACATGCACAACAGAACAGGAGAGCACACAGGAAGTGAGATGGGAAGGATATAAATGCTATATTTAGAGTCTGTGACATGAGCTGTTTATGTCAGTGTCAAGACTACAGGCATCCTCTGGGGTTTGAGGGTAGTACTATATGCTGCCAAATATGGATAATTGGTTATTTTGAGTAATTTTATGAACAAAGCTCAGCTGCCACGGCTCAACCTCAAGTAAACAACACACCTTGGGAATAGGCTGGATTCAGCTATAATGTCTGTTGATGTCTGTCTGGATATGGGTGTGTTAGAGGCTGCTAGAGAATAATCTAGTTTTTTACGCATCACAGAACAGCATGTTAATAGGAGATGGATAATGCGTTGTTACTACACTGATACACTAAACCATATGTGCCAGTTATAACACTTTCTCAGAAAACAACAAACACGTATAAGTGTATAAGTATATAACAAGTTAATTTGTATTCAACATACATTTAAGAAAGCTTTCTAATTGAAATTTCAAAATGTACATGATTTTGGTTAAATATCATGATAGTACAGTATTCGCTTGACCTGATTATCATAAATATCACTGCTTATTATGTAATTTAAAATATATTGTTTATTGTTTGTATTGCTTACATTTATAATAGATAGTAAATCATTTTATAGCAGTAGATTTGGACTGTTTAAACACTTTTGACATTAGTATTTTGTCTTAGCACTTTGGGATTTCTTCTAATGTAAAGTGCGTTACAAATAAAATGTATTATTATTATTAATATTTTTTTATTATAGCTTTCTCCATTGGCTTAATTATGTACAAACTCTTTTATTGTTTACTATTATTTGCCACTATATTTCTTTAATCCTACTTTTTGATTTGTACATTACAGGCCTGTTACCATCCCCTATGGCAGTGTTCATATTTCCATATTAATAATCACTGAGATAACAAGCTTTGATGAAAATCTTGTTCTGGCAGTGAAAACATAAGCCTGTAGGTTACTTTACTTTACGGTTAAAGCACTGAGGGGATTATTCTCTTTCTGTCCACATACAGCAGTTTACAGTTTTATATGGATTTTGAAAGCATCAAGTAGCAACATATGCATTACTTTTCTCAAGGAAAAATGCCTTATAATTAAGATAAAGAAATTACTATTTACTATTAGTGAATATTCATGACTAACCTCCACAAGCTGTGTGCATTTACATAAGTATAACGTGTGTTAATAGAGACTTAATAGACGCTCCCACAGATAAATTGATAAATATCTAAACTGTTGTTATAACTGGAGTATGTTTAGATTAAAATAAAATGTCATATTTATTAATCTCCACATCTATGAAAGGCTTTCTAAGACTGTCCAAGTTGAATTAATGTGAAGCAGTACTCCCCCCGGTATGCCATAATTTGTCTCTCTCTATTAAAAGAGGTTTACGCATGAACATCTGTCACCACAGCTGCTGATGTTATTCTGTCGCTATTCTAAGTGTTTGTGTGTACAGCTGCATATTGCAGCTACTGGCCTCGGTATAAGTTGGAAGTATAGTACACTGGTAACTATACAATACTCCTAAACAATATGTTGCTACTTATGGTCATATGATTTGTGAACTATTCATGTAACAGATTACAAATTATGAAGTGAGTGCTTACAAAAGACACTCAGTGAATGAAAGGTTTCCATCAAGATACATAATATGCTGTGGTATCCAGGGACTTACACATATAACAGCTGTTTAGATGCTTTGAGTATAGCCTTTAAAGAATTGTATTTGATTAGTAACTAAAATTTATTTTATATTCATCTATTCATTTTTCATGTATCAAGTGGATTAATACAAATGTATTTCAGCATCTAAGATTATAATTTTATTATTATTAAAAATAATTATATTTAACAGTATTTCATTAGTATTATTTGTTCAATGTTATAATTACTTCATTAGAAGGAGCACTATTGTATTTGCCAGTGTTATTCTTTTTTTGTGTTGATATATGTGTTCATAAGCAAGCACATTAACTCCGGACACTATTTCTCTATTTTGCATACAAATGTTATTGTGTAATTTACAACCAATACTAGCCTACACATTACTATTGCAAAGGGATAAGTCTATTTGAAATTATATATTTCTACTTCATGCTGTTTGGTGATCAAATTTGGGGTAATGGATATACACTATATACTCTATAGGCTTAAAAAAAGAAAGAGAAAGTATTTTTTTGCACCATGAAAAATCAGCCGATACAGAAGAAAGACAAATAGAGACAAATAAAGACCAATAATGATGTATGAAGTATGTGAACACCACCACTTTACCAATTATACTTATCAACACAATGTGACTCCTATTATCCAATCTCACCAGCACAAATTAGGTCAAAGAAAAGGTCATGCTGATTTTATTAATTTCTCTTGTGTAGCGGAATGTGGAGTGCATATTTATATGAGCTACCAACAAGCACGTATGAAAAATAGCAAGCAAGTATGAAAATATAGATAAGGAATAAATTAGTAATGAAAGAGAGTTGAAAATGCAGCTACTGGTTAAACATCAGATCCTATAAATCATTGTGGCCCGGAGGAAGCCCGGGGCCCCCGTCTGGAGCCAGGCACAGAGGGAGGGCTCATTGGCGAGCGCCTGGTGGCTGGGTTTGCCACGGAGCCCAGACCGAACAAGCAATGTGGCACCATCCTCCTCATCATCCTATGGGCCCACCACTCGTAGGAGGAACCGTGGGGGTCGGGTCAAGTGGGTGGAAGCAAAGGTCAAGGACCTCGACGGACCAGAACCAGATGGCAGAGGCTGGCTCTGGGGACGTGGAACGTCACCTCACTCTGGGGGAAAGAGACAGAACTTATGCAGGAGGTGGAGCGCTACCATTTAGATCTGGTGGAGCTTACCTCTACGCACTGTCTTGGTACTGGAACCGTTCTCCTGGATAGAGGATGGACTTTATTCTACTCTGGAGTTGCCCAGGGTGTGAGGAGCCGGGCGGGTGTGGGGATACTAGCTAGCCCTCATCTGAGTGCCGCATGTTGGGGTTTACCCTGGTAGACGAGAGGGTTGCCTCCCTGCGCCTACAGGTGGTGGGGGGAAAAACTCTGACTGTTGTCAGTGCATATGCACCAAACAGCAGTTCTGAGTAGGCCTTCCTGGGGACAATTAATGGAGGCCTGTATGGGGCTCCAGTAGGGGACTCCATAGTTCTACTGGGAGACTTCAACACGCACATGGGCAATGACGGAGACACCTGAAGAGGTGTGATTGGGCAGAACGGCCTCCCTGATCTAAACCCGAGCAGATGTTTGTTTGAACATAAGGATGCTCATAAGTGTACGTGGTACCAGAGCACCCTAGGTCGAAGGTCGATGATCGATTTTGTG
>JAODUE010002679.1:0-32976 GCA_027564755.1 Amblyopsis hoosieri
GGAACCCCGAAGACATTGACAGAACGAGCCTACACACCAACATACCCCAGACCCCCAAGGATGTGGCACCAGGAGCGTATAGTTGATAGCAAATTGAGATTCATTTAGGCAATAGGTTTCCGATGTTTATGTGTGACATACTGTATAGTTCTCTAATGGCCTTGTTTACATTTGGAAACTACACTGTAACTACCATGATTTATGGACGGGTAGCCTAATATTAAAGAAAATATCTCTTGAAAGTGACCTATCCTTAATATATCACTACATTGTATGAATTGCTCTATAACAGAGAGAACAACGGGAAAATATATATGCCTGCGCCCTAGATTTAAATGTAATTCTTTGCGTTTACCACTTTAAATATCAATATTGTGGGAAAATAACCTATGAAATCAAATTTTGCATACGGCAATCCGTTTTTGGCGGACAGACAGTTTATGGCACGACACCGGCAGCAGCCCCCTCTTCCCTATTCGGTCTTAATTTAGGACACTTATGAACGCTCCGTGTTTATTTATTTTAACCCAAGACGCCCGCTCTTCCTCTCTCCGTGACGCCTTTGTCTCCCGCGTCCTCCAGCCAAGCTGGAGCCTCCCGTTACCACGGTGATCCGGAGGGACAAGAACTTCTGCAAGGTCACCTTCAGCCCCAACATAATCCAGCAGGCCAAGATCAGCACCAGTGGCAACCTGGGGGATTTTGTGATCCGCTACGACGTGGAGCGAGAGCTGGGCATCGGGGACATACAGGTTTGACATGCGGGAACCATGGAAATAACTGGCAGACGTATATGTTACATTGTATTTGAACGTAAACTTACCATTGTGGTGCTAATTTAGTTTAATTGAGATAATTTAGTTTAGTTTATTTATTTAATATTATGTTATTATTTTATCGAATAGCAGCAAAAAAATCCCTTTAAATGTCTGTAATACACCGTTCCACTACAGCATGACTGGTGTGGTTTAACACACAGTGAATTAAGGAAAGCCATTGCATGCCAATCCCATGCTCTCTCTCTCTCTCTCTCGCTCTCTCTCTCTCTCTCTCCCTCTTGCTCTGTTTCTTTGCCTTTGCTTTTCTCAGATTAATTTAATTCAATTCACTTTATTGAAAAGACAATGTTGCCAAAGCATGAAAAACAACAAACATCTCTCTCTCTCGCTCTCACTCTCGCTCTCTCTCTCTCTCGCTCTCTGTCTCTATCTCTATCTGTACTTGTCTTTATGTCTCTCTCTCAGGTTCTCAACGGCCACTTTGTTCACTACTTTGCCCCCAAAGACCTGCCCGTGGTCCCCAAGAACGTGGTGTTTGTGATTGACACCAGTGCCTCCATGGTGGGGACTAAGATCAGACAGGTAAACAGTCTGGCTCATGTGGCACGGGGTCACGTGGTCAGCTTAAGTGAATCTAAAGCCCCAGACGTTGTATAATGAGATTTTCTCATCTCGCCCGGTCGCTTTGTAACTGAAAATTGGTTTCCTATTTACATTCCAGGCTTTGGTTGCCTAGGTATCCCTCTTGTATATTCACCACCCGAAATGTTATCATCTGTCAACGATACCCGTGGCTCCCATTGGTAGTCACCTCAATCGCATCGCCTGAAGTTGAGATTAGTTTATTTAGGTATGCTGCTGACATTGCTAGCTGTTACTTCCCCTGTCGCCACTAGAAGTCTCTGAATTTCATTGACTTTCTATGGTTTCTTATCACTGATATTCTCTTCCAGTGTTTCAGGGGCTTACCACTTTACTCTGTAGTGAACTGTAGACTTTCCGTTCAAAGCAATACAACAGTTGCATAGCTGTTTACTAATTGTCTTAGTAGTAGATTGTGTTATGTATTACTGTATTTAAAACGTAAGAAACTCACACATTTTACCCACAAAGAGGGGTAGAAAGGAGTTATAGCCTCTCTCGAAAGAAAAAAACATCTGTGTAACGCTGGTTTTATCCACAAGGGCAAATCTCGACAGATAATTGAGGAGTGAACCTTTAAAACTGATCTGGAATGCTGAGGCGAAGCAAAACATGTGGTGCACGCAGGAAGAGCGTTTTCGTGAGGTTTACACTCGAGTCGTGCGGTCCGGCTATCGCCGCACACAATGGAAACCTTTCTGGAAGAATCTAAATTACTTTCCCGGACGGCAAACCTGAACATAAACCTGAACCTGAACCCCACCTCCGCGCTCACTCCCACTGACAGCGACATCGGGATCACTACTCCATCTGTGCAGGCGCACAATGATCTCCCCTCCCCACTCCCTTCACGATACAGATCTGATCCCTGCAGCTGCCCCACAGAGCGGGGAAAGCTGTAGGGAATTCAGATTCAACATGGCCGACGTCGCTCTACGAAAGGTCAGTGGAAACCAGATGGAGGGAGGTCAGCGTCTCATGGAGGGTAATGGAACATTGTAGATCACGGCAACCTTCGACCCCTCCCAGCCCACAGCGGACGCCGCGGTGACTCGCCACAACAGAGCAGCGAGTGTGATGGCTTTTGATGTGTCCGCACAATGGAGGCCTTTAGCAGGGGGCTGCTATGACCCGAGACATGTACAGAGCTGTCTCTCTCTCTCTCTCTCTCTCTCTCTCTCTCTCTCTCTCTCTCTCTCTCTCTCTCTCTCTCGCTCTGACACACCCACACTGGAGAAACGGGAATGCTTTGCTGGACACGAACCCGAGGAATGCAAGTGTGTGTGTGTGTGTGTGCGCTCACATGCATAAAACACACACACACACAAACACTTTCCCATGTTAGCTACCTCACCACTGCTAGGCAGCACATGTTTACCACTATGGCTAAGCATTTGTTTGGCAAGTAGCCTAGCCAAGCACACGTTTACCACTATGGCTAAGCATTTGTTTGGCAAGTAGCCTAGCCAAGCAAACGTTTACCACTATGGCTAAGCATTTGTTTGGCAAGTAGCCTAGCCAAGCACACGTTTACCACTATGGCTAAACGTTTGTTTGGCAAGTAGCCTAGCCAAGCACACGTTTACCACTATGGCTAAGTATTTGTTTGGCAAGTAGCCTAGCCAAGCAAATGTTTACCACTATGGCTAAGCATTTGTTTGACAAGTAGCCTAGCCAAGCACACGTTTACCACTATGGCTAAGCATTTGTTTGACAAGTAGCCTAGCCAAGCAAATGTTTACCACTATGGCTAAACGTTTCTTTGGCAAGTAGCCTAGCCAAGCACACGTTTACCACTATGGCTAAGCATTTGGTTGACAAGTAGCCTAGCCAAGCACACGTTTACCACTATAGCTAAGCATTTGTTTGGCAAGTAACCTAGCCAAGCACACGTTTACCACTATGACTAAGCATTTGTTTGGCAAGTAACCTAGCCAAGCAAACGTTTACCACTATGGCTAAGCATTTGTTTGACAAGTAGCCTAGCCAAGCACACGTTTACCACTATGGCTAAGCATTTGTTTGACAAGTAGCCTAGCCAAGCACACGTTTACCACTACGGCTAAGCATTTGTTTGGCAAGTAACCTTTTTTTTTTTTTTTTTTTTAAAGCCTGAGAACAATTAAAATACTTAATGTGGGTCAATGGTAAAACAATTATTTGCCTGGATTTCCAGTTAGGAGGAGTGTGTGTGTGCGTGTGTGTGCGTGTGTGTGTGTGTGTGTGTGTGTGTGTGTGTGTGTGTGTGTGTGTGTGTATGTGAGCAATGTGATCATCAAATCCAAAGAATCCACAGCTGGTGAATGGGTGGGAGCCCATGATTGACAGCATAACTCACGCCAATAGGGGTCCGAGCATTACAGATTACAGCATGGTGGAACAATAGCAACCGCTGCTGTTGAGACTGAGTGTGGCATGAAAACCCAATATATAAAAAGGCTAACGTCATCATCGTTTTGGATGGTAAATTCCAGGGTAAGGATACACTCCGCGATTGTGTTACAGTGCCCCCCAGTGTCCCCGCTGTATGGAGAGGAGTAGAGAGGACTGCTCTCTAAAGAAAAATCATCAAAGTTGCCTAGTGAACCTTTAACAGGGGGCATGGGGCAGAAAGCATCTCAATTACATCTTGTTTGTGGTAACCTGCCATGCCAGATGGACTGTTAGTCACAAGTCCATCTGGGGAGCCGTCCATTAGAACTGTTTGTATGTAAATGCAGGCATTTTCAAAAAATACTTGGCAGTTGATTAGATGAACCATCTGGTCGTTTTTGCTGTCAGCACACGTAAACCGTGGCACCCCTAAACCACGGCACCCCTAAAACATGGCACACCTTAACCACGGCACACCTTAACCACGGCACCCCTAAACCATGGCACACCTTCCTGATCTCGCGAGGCTACATTTGTGGGTAAGACTCTAACCCTGTGTAATTGTAAGGTTACAGAGCTTTAAATGTATAGTTGTAAGCTAATACACTTATTCACCAAATATATCCACGCAGTCCGCTAGCTCTGTGCGTGCTGAAAACTTAATCTGGTGTTTCGACACAGCCCTGGCTATGTAAATTGGAACACAAGCAAAGTACTGCAGACCACACACAACAATATCGCAGCCAATGAAATGTGTGTTCTGAGGGAGATCCCTATGGCATTGAAGGGAGTGGTATTTATGTTTTGATGATGTTTTTATGATGTTGATATCAACATGCTGTCTCCAGAATGACTTATTATACCTCCTACTATACTGTCACAAGTTATAAAAATTGTCAAATTATTATTTTTTTATTATTATTATTATTATAATAATTATTATTATTATTTACGTTAACGTTCCCACTTTGTGCCTCTGGTGTCAGACCAAGGACGCCCTGTTCACGATCCTGAGTGACCTGCGCCATGGCGACCGCTTCAACCTGGTCAGCTTCAATAGCAGGATCAAGGTGTGGCAGCCCGGCCAATTGGTTGCCGTGACACCCCTCAACGTCCGCGATGCCAAGAAATTTGTCTACACGCTCCCGCCCACAGGAGGTAAGGGGCGGAGCCAGTGGAAGCCAATGGGAAGCCTTCGTTTGTGTTGGGGTGGAGGAAGGGGGAGGCTTCTGTTTCATAACGTCAGTTTTTTGTTGTCTGTAAGTAATTTTGATTAATTAATTGATTAATTAATTGATTAATTAAGAACAGTAAAGATTAATTGGTGACACTAAAGCCCCAGACACACTGCAAGCGAGCCGCTCATCGCCCAACGCTTTGTAACTGAAAATTGGCCGATTGTTTACATTCTAGCATCTGGTTGCCTAGGTATCCCTCTCGTATATTTCCCCACCAGAAATGTTTCAGTCAATCTGACACTGGGGCGTGAACCACCATTAGTCTATCCTGAAAACAGACACGTACGTTGTAAATAAACCATATGAACAGAACAGCGATGTACTTAAGTTACTTTCTACAGAATATTTTTGTTCTTCTAATTTCATTGTGAAGCACCTGTGCACACCCGGCCACTAGACTCTCCTGCCCCCAAACTAAACCAGTAGTTGACAGAGAACAAGACAGATGGAAAGATTTGACACACACAAAGATAGAAACTGAGGCAGATAAGCACCCAGATGTTTCAAATACTCTATTTCCCACAATCCCCCTCTCCCACAGACACGAACATCAGGCCACTAGACGATCCTATCCATAAACTAAACCTACAAAGTTGACAGAACATGGGAAGAGGACAGAAACACAAACACAAAGAACAAACAAAGAACAATATAAAAAATATAAAAATAAAAACGGGGGCACCCAGATGTTTCAATAACTCCATTTCCCACAATCCCCCTCTTCCGCAGGAACGAACATCGACGAGGCCATCCAGACGGGCTCGGCCCTGCTGAGGGGCTATCTCTCTGGGCCGGACGCCCACCCCAACACCGTATCCCTCATCGCCTTCCTGACGGATGGGCGGCCCACTGCGGGCGAGGTGAAGTCGCCGGCCATCTTGGGGAACGCACGGGCGGCCGTGCAGGAGAAGTTCTGTGTCTTCACCATCGGCATCGGCAACGATGTGGACTACCGGCTGCTGGAGCGCATGGCCCTGGAGAACTGTGGCACCATGAGGCGCATCCGCGAGGAGCAGGACGCCAGCGCCATGCTCAAAGGGTGTGTGTGTGTGTGTGTGTGTGTGTGTGTGTGTTTGTATGCTTGTTTTCACTTGTGTGTGTATTTGTATGTGTGTGTGTGTGTGCGTGTTTGTGTTTGCTTGTGCGTGTTTGTGTATGTGTGTGTATGTGTGTGATTCTGTTCGCTTGGTTGTGTGCGTGTGTGCGTGTTTGTGTGTGTGTGTGAACAAATATGTGCGTACGTAGTGTAGATTTAGACTTTCACAACGCTGGGGTCTTAAAACATGCGTGTGTGGCCTTGTGTGCATTTGTGCTTGTGTTGTTGTAATGCTGGATTCCACCACAAGGGGAGCTCCTGACACTAGGCGAGAATGAACCCTTTCAACATTCTATGTAGTTAAACTATTCGTTAACTTTGTTATCGTGGCCTCAGTTAGCCTCTCTGACGCGTTTCAATATTGGGGATATGTAAGAATAGGATTTGGGGGGAGGGGGGGGGGGGGTATAAGGCTAGCCAGACTGATTATCACAGCAAAATTAAACTGAAGCCTCGCAATATCATTATGGTCTCGCGAGGCTTCAGTTTAATTTTGCCATGATAATTAGTCTGGAAAGTCTAGGAATAATTTTGAATGTGCCCGAGTAGCAACTGAACTTACCCATCAGTGTCGTGTTGATAGCTGTACGGGGGTGGTTTAGGTTTGTCTGCAGTGAAAATGACCTGATTGTTCATCCAATCCAAGTACCCGCCCTTCACAAACAGTTTCAACGTATGGCTCCCCAGATGGACTTGTGACAACAATTCCTCTGGCATGTCAGGTTAGAAAAAGGCTCCAAACACACACACAGACACACACACTGTATCAGGCTGACAGTTCTTCATATCTTAATGTGTTTTCGTGTTAATTTTGTTAATTAATAAAATCTAACACACAGAGACGCTTTTTCAACAGAGAAATGATTGATTGAGATTGATTGTTAAAGCTAACGTGAGTTTTAACTGGCCAAGCTGCCAGAGAACAAGAATCTGTAAATGGAGACATAATTAACCAGCTTAGTTAATATATGTATGTTGGGATGCCACAAACAAGGTCATGCAAAGAAAAACACAAGTTGCACGCTGCAGCTTACAGTTTTCTGATTTTGCCAAGTTGTATGTACCCTGTGTCGTACATACGCGTCGTATGACCTTTCCCTGACCTTCTGCCAGTATACTATCTTATATCTGGTCCTTACTCCGTCTCTTATTAAGACTCTACCTCCCCTTAATCCCTCCTTTCTCTACCTCCGCCACATCGCTCCGTCAGTCAGCGCTCTACGAGGCAAATGTGACGGTGCTGACAGATGGTCTTTAATCAGCCCAGTCATGTGACAACCGGAGGCCGCGGACACACACACACACACACACACACACACACACACACACACACACAAACACAGTTTTTACTGTGTGTGTACTACAATTTCCATTGTATGCATGTGTGTGCTGTGCGCATGGGCGATTGTGATTGGCAGGGGCCGGTGGGTAAAGTCTTCTCTCACCTGATTGGTTGAATCGGACTGCTGCTTTCCGATTCTTTCCTGCTCAAAACAAAGTTGCCTAGTGAACCCTTTACCAGAGGGCAAGGGGCAGAAAGCTTCTCCCTTACCTTTTTCAGCTTCATTGTATGCTTGTGGGTGAGACTCTTTAGTGTAGCTTTAAAGTAAAGGCATAGTAAGCGATTGTAAACAAACATCTCCACACAGTCCACTATTTGAACGTTCTCTGATCTGGTACTTCTACAACGCATACAGCCCAGGCTCCGTAAATAGGAACACAAACAAAGTGGTGCAGATCGTACACATCAACAATACCTTAGCAATATGTTTCCAATAAGTGGGGCTGAGCTTCTGGGGGAAGCACCCTATAATGGTATTGAATAGAGGTGTTTCTGTTTCAAATATCAACAATTGTTCTCCAGAATGACTTACTATACCTTTAATGTTAAAGAGTTTACAAACCGGCCCCCAGAAAGATGCTATAGAGCTGCTACAATAAACAAGATCGTCTACAAAATGTATTTCATATCGAATGTAATATTAAATGTTAAATTCAAAGAACATCACTCTCACTGGAACCATGTTACTAATGCTACTGTTGCCATGTTTATTTTATTGTATGTATCATTACTAACCCGTGATGCCAAAGGCAAAGTTCCACATTTGTGGACACTAAAGGTTATGATTATTGTTGTTCTGCAGGTTCTATGACGAGATAGGAACCCCGTTGCTGTCTGACATAAGAATCAACTACACCGCGGACGCCGTGCAGTACGTCACGCAACACGTCTTTCCCAACTACTTCAACGGCTCCGAGATTGTCATCGCCGGCAAGCTGACCAATCGGAGCGCAGAGTCGCTGCACATCCAGGTCACCGCCAGCAACGGCGACAAGAGCATCGTCCTGGAAACGGACGTGCCGCTACTGCGGCGGCAGGCAGAGACGGAGGTGCGAGCGAAGGCAGCTGCGGCCGGGAGACCCCCAGGGTCAGGGGTGACGACGGGGAAGTCAGGGGTCGCAGCTGGGGGGTCAGGGGTTGCAGCGGGGGGGTCGGGGGTGACGACGGGGAAGTCAGGGGTCACGGGGGGGTCAGGGGTTGCAGCAGGGGGATCGGGGGTCGCAGGGGAGTCAGGAGTCACGGGGGAATTAGGGGTTGCAACGGGGGGGTCAGGGGTCGCAGGGGAGTCAGAGGTCACGAGGGAGTCGGGGGTTGCAGCGGAGGGGTCGGGGGTCAAAGCAGGGGGGTCAGGGGTCGTGGCGGGAGGGTCTGGAGGTGTGGCAGGGGAGTCGATGGTCGTGGCGGGGGGGGCAAGGGTCGCAGGAGGCTCAGAGTTTACGGCAGCAGGGTCGGGAGTCACGGGAGGGTCAGAGGTCACGGGGGGGTCGGAGGCAGAGAAGTCCCCAGCGGAGGACTTCGTGGGACGCCTCTGGGGGCTGCTGAGCGTCAAGGACGGGCTGCGCGGGCGCCTCCGCAGCCGCACCTCCGCGGAGAGGGAGGCCCTGGTGCAGCAGGCCACCAACCTCTCCATGGAGTACCACTTCCTCACCCCGCTCACCAGCCTGCTGCTGGACACGCCCCAGCTGCTGCCCGACGGCACCGTCGCCCCGGCGATGACCCCCGCCACGACCCCCGCCCCGTCAGCCAACGAGCTGCCGGATGAGGAGGAGGGAGAGGAGGAGGTGTCCCAAAGTCTGCCCCGGGGGTCGCAGGGCAGTGCCCGTCTGGCCAACACAATGGGTGAGCGCTCCCACAAAGACCTGTATACGACCACATCCTGTTGCCATGGTGAACGGCGGTCCACAAAGAACATCAAAGAGAGAGAAGTAAACAGCAGGCAGTTATTATTGTCACATTGTCATTTATGTTGTACCTGTAGTAACGTCAGCTACATATATAAATTGAGGTCTCCTTCTCCTTCCTGCTCTGTGTTAACCTGACCCACCAGATGTCTGTGTCTGCCAAGACACATCCATCTAGGGAGCCGTCCACTGAAACGGTTTCCAAAAACAACTTTGCGTGTGATTGGACGAACCTGTGAACCAGCAGTCTGTTGTTATCCAATCCAAAAGTAAAGTCAGGGGAAGAGAGAGAGATTTTCCATTGAGAAAAGCCTTTGCTCTTCTAATAAAGTCTAATAAAACATGCTATATATTGTATCACCTCGAGGCCTTTTCGAGCTAAGAGTACGACGCTGATTGGCATCACACTATAGGTTTACCGGCCTGAATCACCAAGTGAAACTGAAGCTCGCGAGACCATCCTGATCTTGCGAAGCTAGCTCTGTGTGAGGGTCAGCTGCAAATCGCCGTGGTTAAACGCGTCTGTTGACATATCATTAATGTATTTCTAATTTATTTATTTATTTTGTGGTTACGATTTAGGACAGAACTTCAATTGTAACCCCAGAGTAAATACAAAAAGAAAATATTAAACCAATTCAACATAAAGGTACATTTGTTAAATTTAATTAGGATGCAGAATAGAAAGTAATAGATAATATGAACTACTGCTGCTTTGTCCTTTAAATCCTCCTTTGCCTTCGTTGTAGGTGAAGTGGACAAATGGCCTCTCAAGAAACCCATCACCATTTCCAGGACATCAGGTAATTTCACTGTATGAACACCTGCATGCATGCCTTGCGAGTCTCTCTGTCTCTCTCTCCCTCTCTCTCTCCCCTCTCTCCCCTCTCTCTCTCTCTCTCTCTCTCTCTCCCCTCTCTCTCTCTCTCTCTCTTCCTTCCATCCATCCATCCTTTATTCCTTCCTTCCTTCCTTCTGTTGTGCACGTGAGAGCAACAAACATGCTCTCTGCTGTGTGGACAGCTCTGTAATTTGTACGTGAAAAAAGACGTCAGTTAAGAAACGTTGAATCTGGCCGGGAAGCACAGGATAAATACACGAGAAGCATTAACTAATTACAAACTACTTACAACCACAGCTCTTCACGTGACACCTGCAGGCTTGTGGTATTTCAATTAGAGTCCAATTAGACATTGGACTCTAATTGAAAACTTAGAGGTGGCACGTGAAGAGAACGAACCGTAGTACGGGCTAATGACCCGGTCATTACTGTACGGAGCTCTCTAATCTCCTCTAATTCTAAGACTCGGTGAGTTCTCACAGGCCTGCCGAAACTTCTGGCCTACCGTCCCGTCAGAAATAAGATGCTCTAGAGGAGCGCTCTCTTTTGGGAGGTAGTGGGTTCAAACCTCGGAGTTGGCCTGCCACTAGTCTCAGCCTCTTCTGCCCATTAGCACTACATCACATAGGCAACTGCGCTTAACGTCTGATGCATATAGGCCTGTAAGCTCGACATGGGACTCTCAGAACTTCGGTTGATATCCATTGGCTGTGTGCATTGTCACTCACAAGTATGACTCCGTAATTTCCGATACGATAGCGCAGTGCTTTATTTACTCATTTAAAATTAAACATTTATTTGTATCATTAAGCCAGTTGTTTAGTTTTCCTCATCGCAAGTTTAACGTTGGACTTGGTCATTGAGTTACGTAGTGCATGTCAATCAAAATACCTCGCTTGTCAAGTAGGCGTGTACTGACGCAGTTAGCCAGCGCTGTGTCCCAGACTTTACGTAAGGAAAGGCTGGCTCTGCGAGACTAGCCTTCCACTGGTAAGAATCCTTGAGCAAAATTAATATCCAGTGTTTTCTACACAGCCCTGGCTCTGTAAATGGGAACACAAACACAGTGGTGCAGGCGGCACCACACAACCATTTCCCAGCCTGTGTATCCAATGGAACTCCTGAGAGGGCACCCTATAGTGTTAATTGAGTTAAAAAAAATCAACAAGCTACCTCCAGAACGACTGATTATACCTTTAACTGCTCCCCTCCCCCTTCAACCCCCAGCGGACGGAGACCCCCACTTCGTGGTGGAGTTCCCCCTCAGTAAACTCACCGTGTGCTTCAACATCAACGGAGAGCCGGGACACGTGTTGCGGCTGGTCTCCGACCACAAGTACTCCGGTAGGCCTCAACGCATGTCAATCAAAACACCGCTCCTCGACAGTTCGTAGAGTCATGTATTAGAGCCCACCATAGACATGAACACCCATATCCCATACCCACATGAACATCACCCATAGGATTTCTCAAGGAATCAGACCAGAACGGCCCAGCGTTCCAGGAAAGTCACTGGGGAGGTCCACGGATTTCACCATAACATTGCCAATTATTTATCTCTGGGTTAATGGGTATTTTGAGTGTATTACATTAATTCCCAAGTACCTACAATCAATCTGAGGCCACAACGGTGTTTCTGCAGCAAACTGTTTCAGGGTAAATTGACTTTGTTTCAGGTCATGCACGGTAGATGTAGCTTTCTGGGGCGCTGCCTATGTCAGCCTCCACAGCAAAATGCCGTTAGTGACACGCTCACTTTAAAGACCGGAAGCGTTCCACGTTTGCTTCCATTAAAATGCATTACTGTGCTCCATCTTGGTATTATTCCAGTGTTGTTGATGCTATGGATCCACTCTGCGCAGGTGTGACGGTCAACGGCAAGCTAATCGGCGCTCCGGCTCCCCCGGGTAGCCACAAGCAGCAGCGCACCTACTTCAGCGCCATCACCATCGTGGCGGACCGACCCGGCCGCGCCTACATCGAGGTGACCCCCAGGAAGGTCATCCTGGACGGACACGACCGCTTGGTGCTGCCCTGCGACGCCACGGCGACCGTGGAGAGCGGCGCGCTGACCGTAGCCATCGCTGCTCGGTCCAATGTCACCGTGACCATAGGGGGCGCCATCGCCTTCGTGATCCTCATGCACCAGTACAAGAATCCGGCACCCTACCAGAGAGACCATCTGGGCTTCTACATCTCCAACAGCAAGGGGCTGTCCCACAACTGCCATGGTCTCCTTGGTAAGTGTTTGACAGTGTTATTAATATCATTATTATTATTAATAATACATTGTATGGAGTCTTGTGATGCATTTGTGTTGTGTTTATGTTGAACCTTGGACCGTGAGACAGCATTTCGTTCACTTGTATGGAAATTCATAAAATGGAAATTCATAAAAACAAATAACATACACAGACAGGACAGTTGGACACATCAGAAGCCAAGCTCAATTAGGATTAAAAGATGAATTATAAAGGTGAGTTTTTAGCAACGACTTGAAAGTAGATAAGGTCTGTGCATCTCAAATGTGCAATGGTACACTTTTCCATAAAATTGGGGCACCCACCGCAAATGCTCTGTCACCTCTGGTTTTAAGCCTAGCTCTAGGGACTGAAGGTGGGTTTTAAGGAATGAATGACAAACCGAACTTAAGCTTGTATTTTTAATGCACTTTATATGAGAAGAAATACTAAACAGCAACAAAACAAAACAGAAAAAAAAACACAAATGGGAATGTATGAAATCAACCAAAAGCTCTGTTAAAAAGGTGACATTTAAGGCCGTGTTTAAAGCATCCATAGTCTGGTGTCTTCATGTGGTCAGGCAGAACATTCCACAGACTGGGAGCAGCTGAGCAGAAAGCCCAATCTCCCATATTCGATTACATTGTTCCTTCCTTCAAAGTGGGTCTACATGACCGTCTGCCACTAGGTGTCACCCTGGAGCTCCAGCATCTCGGACCAAAACAAATAATGTGGGCCACATTTAGGATGAGGACATACATATAGCAGTCAAAGTTCAGCTGCGTTGAACTCTAGACAAAGTGGAGATGCGATTTTGCTTCGCCACAGACAGGAAGCAAAGGTTTTTTTGACAATTTCACGCGTGTTACCGGACAGTTTTGAAAACAAGAGTTTGGACTACACACATAAAAGGGAGTGTGATGTAATTCTGGCTCAGGACGCAATTACTCCACTGTACGTACATAGGAAATAATAGTTTTTTGCTGTATTCTTGTTAAATAAAATATATAACACCTTTTCTCAAGGAATGCAATCCGTTTACAAACTAAGACCTTAAAAGGTAAAGTCACTTATTGCAAGCTAATTTGTAACCTAATACAGGTTTTGTCAAATACACCAATATCGCCTCGTATTTCTGGCCTATGGTTTTTACTTGTTGAAACACTGGTTTCAGCCACCATAGCATTTTCAGACACAAACAGGGTGTGTCTCTAAAAGCTCAAGTGGCACGAGAAGACAAGCTGTGGATGACGACAACCTTTGAAAGCTGTTTATCTTGGCCCACCGACTCTTTCAAACATCCTCATTGTTCGCCCGCTTCCCCCTTCCCCCGGTATTGACGTCCCCCCCGGTTTCCTTCTTCCGCCACAGGTCAGTTCCTGTACGAGGAAGTCGGGCTGGCAAGCCTCCCAGTCCCAGCGGAGGGCTCGTCGAGGGGGGACATCAAAGCCTCGCCGGTCCTGAAGGTGAAGGGCCGCTCTGTGCCTGTGGTCCAGAAGACCAGACGTATCTACAAGGGCGCGCAGAGTGTGGACTGCTGGTTTGCCCGCAACAACGCCGCCAAGCTGATCGACGGGCGATACGAGGACTACGTGGCAGCGCACATGTTCGACACAGGGGAGCGGCCAAGTGGGAATAGCATGGCCTAGCGCCATGGCAACGGCTTCTTCGACCGGAAATCCAGGCCTGGCCGGTTCACTCCAATGTCATTTGGCCGTAGAGTATCAGTCTGGAACCCCTCAATGCAAAAAGCATTTGTTGACCGATTAGAGCACAATAGGCGCAATCAGAGGCCAGCCAAAGTCCCCCCCCCCCCAGATGACAACAACAGCGCAGGCTACATCGTAGTTTCCACCGGTGCTCTAGCTTATTTTAAACCTTCTGGTTGGGTGAGATAAAGGTATAGGCGGTCCAAATGTATGTAAGGATTAAGGAACATTAAATGTGTTAGCGCTGCCTTTAAACGCGCTTTTGAATTGAGCAGTTCCAGCCCGATATTCCCAAATCTAACTGTAGCTTGCCGTGTTCAAGATGGCATCACGAAGCTAGGTGTGAATTGTGGACATGCCATCACTGTTTGTGTTTTTTTTTACCTAAAACATAATTAATTTTCTACCCCAGGAACATTTATGAACGCCAAATGCTCTACGTCTCTCCGTCTCTGCTCGTTCTCAGGGTGCACTTGGACTGTACAAGTCAAACCAGTACTCTTGGTTATACTGTATTTTTGTACTTTTATTTGTATTAACAGAACTATAATAAAAATGTACTTTTTAATGTAATCCGTTCTATAATTTGGATGCAAGTGAAAACATTTTAAAAAAAACTACAGCAGGGGAGGTAGCCTTAAAACACATTTACTGTTGCCCTTTGCTGAATTGGGAAGTATATTTCTGAAATATGTAAGCCATGTACGATATTCCCGCCCCTCCTTATCCTGGTTACTGTGGAAACCAGCCCCGGTGTGTAGTCTCGTCCCTATTCTCCCTCCACTGCTTGTCGTCAGTTTAAGGTCAGAGGGCTTCAGCCCCCCCCCTTCATGCAGGGGCGTACTCACCAGGGAATTCAACACAGACACAGGCATCACTGTCACAAGTCTTTATTCATATTACAAAGGCACTACAGATAGGATACGCTCGTTATAAAAAGCACCATGGCACCATGGCACCTTGTGGCACATGCCCACAGCTAACGTTTGGACCGAGTCTTGCATTCATTTAGCTGCTGGTTTAAAAAAATATATTAAAAATTATAATTTGCTATTCATTTATATATAAATAAAAACAATGGATGGAATGTCTGTAAGACCTCTAAATGTAAATGACTGAATGGAAATGTTGCGGACGATTAATCACATACATCTACACTACGGATCAAGTTGATACTGTATGCAAGTTCTGCAAAGAAAAAAATAATAATATAAACATGGCTCGGCCTCACAAAGTGCATTTACTCCCATTTGCCTGGTTCCCGTTGAGCTAAAATAATATTCTGGAAATCAATATAAACTACAGATTGTATAACATATAAAACAGTATAACATATATATAATTTTAGCTCTATATATCCTCTCACCATAATATATTAATGTTACTGTAGGAGTAGTCAAGAATTTAAAATGGAAACCTCACCATTACCATGTTGTTACCACAGATTTGATTATAATACCAGCAATATCGGTGAAGCCTTTTCAATCAACAGAACATAAGTGGAATAAATCAAATTAATGTGCCTAACTACAATACATGGTCAGGTTATTGTCTCAGTAACTAATCATTCGTCAATCTGGCTAACAATTACAGACTGTTAGAGAACACGCCCGTGGAGTTTGGAATCAGCTGCTTCAAGCTAACTCTACAAAAGCTAGGTCAAAGTTTATCAGGGTTTAACGGCTAACGTAACCGCATTAATGTGACTTTAAAAATAATAATACAATACTTTTGACCTCGATAAATCTATTTATACCAGTAAATTCCTTTTTTTAGTGTGTACATGCTGAGTGCAGCACATTTATATTTCAAAAAATGAAATATGCAAATCTTTGCTGAGTTAGCACCTGTCATGGCATCTCCTGAAAAGAGAGGCAGTGTTATATCTGTGCAAAGAGTTTGTCGACGTTTTGCTGAGCAGCAAGGGCGTAAAGAATTTGAAGCAGCTAATGTTTGACAAAGTACAGCGTTAAAAGACACCCACTGTCCTTTGGATGTGGATATGCGATGAATGACTCCTTAGAAAAACAACACTGTTGCAGAAATCCCCAGCTTTAAAGCGGGAACACAGATCTGTTTTAGTCTTTCTTCAACGCAGCCCTCAGCTTTTGGCCTGTGGGCAATGTGCTCTCTTATAACCCGTTATCAAATGCTTTCAATGTGCCGCTTTCCTTGAGTAAAAACGGAGACCGCAAAGATCTTCTAACTCCCCTAAAGCTATTGGATAAAAACATCCACCCATCTCCGTTTGTCGTAGTACAAACCAAATAGGACCCGGTAGAAGAACTATTGCACATTAACCCAGAGGAACAGGCCTTGAGAGTGTCTGCTTCACGGTGACGTTAATCCTTTGTGTCCCCCCTCGCTTATAAACCCCACATCACTGACTGGGATCCCAAACACCTCCTCATATTAGATGTGTGTGTTGGCTCTGTGTGTGTGTGTGTGTAGTGTGGATGGACAGATGTGGGGGCGGGGTCTCACACGGACACCCAGCCAGGCTTCATGGCTCCGTGCGACGGCTGCTGTAGAGGGGAGGCCTGGCCCATGATGGCCTCTTCTCCCTCCTCCTCTGACACCTCCTCAGTGTCAGAGTCAGCGGTGAGCAGCACCTGCACACACACACACACACACACACACACACACACACACACACACACACACACACACACACACACACACACACACAGACACGTGGGTTGTAAGAGTGACACATACACATGCATGCATATTAGTGTGTTGTAATAGTACGCACGCACGCACGCACACACACACACACACACACACGTTTGGGTTGCAACAGTGCTAGACCCGCCTACTTGGAGAGGTATTTTTTTTAACTGACACGCACACGACAACTAACTATAAACCTCATCGACCAAAACGGATTCCACATTAAATACTGGACTGAACAGCGTGAGTTATTAAATCATTCCCCCATTCATTGACTCATTCTACATTCACTAGGTGTTTTATCTTCAACTGCTAGCTCAATTGGCTCTCTGATTGGCTAAGCTTGATTGGCTCAGCTTGATTGGCTCAGCTTGATTGGCTCAGCTTGATTGGCTCAGCTTGATTGGCTACCACCCACACTGGGAGTGAGAGAATAGATCAGAGATGATTAGTTACAATCTAATTATGTAACACCTGGGGGCCAATCAGGACTCGCTACTTTTACACATGGTACCTGTAATGATATGTATTTGTACATTTTACTACAGGGCCTCTTTTACATTCAGAATATCCTTCTTCATTCCCAAACTGGAATAAATATGATTCAATTATCCCCCAAGCCTATAGAATGAAATTACTGCATTATAAACCCACAAACACAAATCTATCTATCTCATTGTATGGGACTGTATTTACATCACATCGCCATGGTAATGGGTTTAGTGCACACGCATACTGCCCAGGGTTTTGGCTGCTGGCCCAACAGCAGACCTCATCCCGATCAATGGCTCTCTATCTGCACCCCGCTCGGCCTCCTCTGGACCGCTCCACTTTTCCATGGGCACCCCAGCCCGGAAAAATGTATCCCAAATGTCACCGTTATTCCCAGGATGAACGGGTGATTTGTGCCCCCCCCCCCAGGGCGTGGGGGAAGAAGTGATCACCGTTATTGTCAGTCATAGTGCATGAGAGCGTGCATATGAGCGTGAGCAGTGCCCCAGTGGAAATCCCTATTCAACTGGTTGCAGGGTTGGGAGTCGGGGTATTGGACAGAGGCTATACTGTGTTGTCTTTGTGTGTGTGTGTGTGTGTGTGTGTGTGTGTGTGTGTGTGTGTGTGTGTGTGTGTGTGTGTGTGTGTGTAGGAGGTTGTTATGGGGATGTCTGAATCCCAAAGACAAGACTGTCTTTAATCAGCGGCAAATAGACCGACAATACTTAAATGGAACGAACTTTAGTTAAACCCCTCGAATTTGTATATCATTTTCCCTCCACACACTCACTCACGCACGCACACATGCGTGTCTGAAGTGAACTGCTAAGTGTATTGTTGATGACCTAAATAAAATGGTGGAAAATAACTTTTCCATTGGCCATTGTTTCTACTGGGAAGACCCAAGATGTACAAACGATTTCACCAGCTAGCAGTGACTTTGGAATAATTCCAAGGAATAGGCTTTTAGGGTTAAACCTACAGACAGACAATCTCACAACAATTGAGGTGAGCAAGAAGCCTTTCTAGTGCGCAGGCCTATCATTCAATTCAACTGTCGCAATTAAAGTTCAAATAACTTCACGTCACGATGACAGAAACACCTCCCATTTGCCTTGAAGATTGATTACAGGCTTTTACAGTGACTCACCCGTTCCCAAGGCTTCAACAAGCTCTGAGAAGCTATCCCAAACTGGAAAATTAGCCTCATTAAGGAATGACAAAAATTCACATGCGCTCTCTCAAGGGAACACTGAACTGGCACGCTAGCCCTGGAATGAAAGAGAGGAAAGACCTGGGGAAGAAGCCAGCAAGGCTTTCTGGGAATTAAATCATTTTGGCCAGTGGTCCTTCAGATGGAGTGCAGAGAGACGGTGTCCTACTCCTTCCTCAAAAACAACAACAGGTGCAGCCTCCGCACAGCCTACTCCATTATGATCCATCTACCATCGGTATTTTCTCAACAAAAAAAAAACTGTTAAACTAAAACTAAAAAACAAAGTCCGTCTTAAAAGTAACTTAGCTATTTAGGGTACAGTCAGATATAAGAATAAGTCATAAATGTATGCCACCTGTTTCTGCTATAAAGTGCAATTGGCACAGCCAATAAGGACGTTTCCTTCAAATGGAACAATGCGCTGTGCAGACGTGGTTCTAGAGCCACGCTGGTTCTGCCGTCAACCTGTGCATTTGTGCTGCTGAAACACAGCAATCTGGGGTGGTAAAACACAAACGATCGCTTTGTGTTTGGCCATGTGAACGTCGTTTAACCCCACATATGCCCCACCCAGTTCCTCCCCGTTTATTAGCCTGCTGTTCACTCCATTGCCGCCTACGCCGCTCCCATAGAGGGCGACTGTGGAAATGATCGAACCAGGAAGTGCGCTGAACATGTGACCTATGGGAAAGGAAAACACACCTCAAGCGGGAAGATAGGAAAAGTCACGACGGGATAGCGTTGCTTTTTAAATGACCGGTCGATGAAATGGGACGTTCAAAATGTCCACAGCTGTGTTGAATTGTATCTTTGATCGATCGTTGCATTTTATTAATACACATTCTATAGTGTGGGAGTCCTGGCCCAGTTATCCTCTAGTCTTACCCGTGCCTCCTCGTCTGTTCCACGGGGCGTGGAGTCGCTCGCCTTGACGTTGCTGTCGCACGAGTCATCCAAGCTCGTCAAGCACTTGTATTTCCTCATCATAAGACTGTCAACCACCCAGAACATTATAGCCTAGGTGGGCAACACACAATAGAGACTGCTTTAGAAAATGCTTTAGGAGCCAGGTACATTTGTATTTGTTACAGTTATATTCGCTACCTTCTCTTAGTTGACCACAGGGTGGCAGTGTAGTTCAGTGGGGTAATTTGTTTCTATGGTGGTACAGGTATAGGACTGGGGCTAATTGGGTATGGTTGATGGGAAGATCAAAATACCACTCTCTCACTATAGAAATCATCATGAAAGGTTAAATTGCAATATTAAAAAAAGTACACATTCATGTCCATCAATTCCGTATTAAAATGGCAAACCTGAGTTTTTGCAAGTTTCCCGCTGTAAAATCCAGACCAAACACATCTGGGAACATAGTTCGAACTACGGTGGTTGAAACCAACAAAGTTCAAACCATTGTCTACTAACAAAGTTTGACACTTTTGGGAAACAGTCCTACTTCGGATAAATCGTAAGTTCAACAATGCATAGTACCATGTAAGTTCAATGCTAGCCTTTGTCACTGTGACCTGCTAGTCCTAACTGATCAAAGTAAACCTCATTGATAATCCTCTCAAGGTCAACTTGTGTGGAGGCAAGCGATGCAGTCTCTTACGTGGCCACTAGAGGGCAGTGTTGTGACTTACGTTGACGACAAACGGTACGATGAGCATAACCAGCACTAGCTCGAGCTGAGGGTTTAGGATGTAGCTCAGCATCACCTCCTGCAGCTGGATGAAATACAAGGACAATTATACGGTGCGTTCAAACAATGGCACAAATGTGCGCGCATGTTCAAAACAGTTTCCCCCCCATTTGCTTTGCATTCGAGACGAACGTGGTCTGCGAAGGTAGTTCTCGGTGAACATGCATTAACGGTGAAATAAGGGTTACAGTTTAAATCGAACAATGTGGAATGTTTACATAAAACGTTGGAGTAGGAAGACATCTAAATGTGCAGGGCAGTGGTCCCCCAGGACCAGGATTGAGAAAAACTGTTCTAAAACATACAGAATTTCACTAATACAGTGTATACTCCGTTCCCTGAACCTTCCATCCAGCCTGCATGTTAAATGTCAAGAGTGTCTACAGAAGTAGTCTGTGTGAGCATAACAACCCCAATCTGTTAAACAAAAGAATGCATTTGTGCAGATGTTGCTATGGGTTAAATAAACTAATATGATCTATAATGTAATGCAAACAAGCACTCTCATACTAACAAGTGCATGCTCCCATCATAATAAAATGGAGAAAATTCTTGCATGTAATTTTAGCATTGGTCTCTAAAGCCCAGTAGTGGTTTAAAAAAATGACAAACAATAAATGAGCAAAGAAGACATTCGTAATGGCCCTTGGAGACTGCAAACACTTAACAGACCTACATGCCTGCTTTTAATTTAATTCGTAATGCAGGCACAGTTCATGTTTTATTCAAATGTAGATTAAAAGGCCAGCAACCATCTTTAATTTACGGCTTTATATTTTACTGTGATAATTTTAGATAGGGTTTAACCGCTGCACCAATACTTTTCATCCAGTTCTGTACAATCACATCGCACTGCCGATCGAGGCTGCTGTGAGCTGTACACTGACAGCTTGAGGTGGTTTTACATCTACGTACAGCCACAGAAAGTATAAGAGACCACTACACATTTTTTTTTTTAAATAGTATAATTATAAAATAGTATAAGTATAGTGTAAATAAAAAATAAATAAAATTAAAAAGATTATTATTAATAATAATAATAATAATAATAATTACACACACAGGAATAGGACATTGGACACTATTATGTAAATATAAATACTAAAATACACATTACATGTACAAATCTGTGAAACCACTGCAGGGGTCTCAATTTTTTCCAACGGCTGTATATACAGTATGTACGTGCATACAGCATGTAGCAGCTACCCTTAATCCTAAAATAATTAAAACATTTGTCAATAACTGAATAGGTCTTAAGCCTGTCATCAAGACATTCTTTAACTATTTTATATAAGACGGTTGCCGCATTTTAATAGGCATGGCAAATGTTGCTCAATGACACGTATTAAAAGTGAAGCTGCATATTTGAACCAGTTAGGGTGTTGTACTGTATATACATACTTGTGAGTATTTGTCATCATCACTATTTAGTACCAGTGTCAAATGTCGCTTTAATTACCATCTTATTTCATGAATCTCATACTGAAATTAAATACAGAATTTAAAATCAGAATCAGGTAACATTGGGGATGTATCTTCTTAGCAACGGAACAAGTTTTCATGTTCGATGATCGTTCAATCATCATCTTGTGCATCTTTACATAAACGATAATCTAAAGCACAAACAATTGCTTTGTTGTCGTTGGTGAAGTTGTTGAGTAAAAGTTGTTCAACCAACAGCCCAACGCTTCCAAGTTTTGGAACCTGGTGTTCGCTCCGCTGTATAGAGGAGACATGACACTTAGATAATTTTGAATGGAGCTCTATGGGAGAAATCTGAAATGCAAATATGGCAGTTGGATGAAAATATCCAAATAATCCAAATCCACATTATCCAAAAGAGCCAATTGTCTGCGTTAAAACTGCCAAGCATTGACCCATTTAATCAATCATATGGTTGCATTGACGTAAGGCACCTGCCTATACCAGGGCTTTTCAATTAGATTTTTAACAATAAAAACTTTAGGTGGGCCACGTTTTTTCTGCAATTATTCACGTGAGCGTCTACGAGAGCGAGACAACGAGAGCGTCCACCCTGCAGCTTGGTTAATGTTCAATGGGTCAAGTCAACGGCGAAGGTTTTCTATAGAATTCCAAATCTCTCTGGCATACGGGCTTTTGCACAACAGAATAGCAGTCACGCCCACATGCATCAAGTTTGCAATGCGGTGTCCTACAACTGAAATTACATTGGTTAGACAAAGTAAAGAGACATTAAAAAAAAAAAATAAAGTCTAAGACTATTGGCGCCAAATTCTAAGTATTCCTACCGGTATGTGTTCAAATGTGACTACTACCATACCAAACCATTATCCTCACTAACAGGAGCTATGTGCACACATGTATAGATTTGTCACTCAGACTCATTTCATCACATTGATTATTAGGTCTGGACTACTAAATTACATTTACAAACAGGCTATGTCATGATGTATTGGCTGTAAAACAGTTAATAACTAATTTACAGTAATATATTGACTTGATTCGTATAGGGGTTATACAGTAAATTGAACGAATGTATAGGAGTACAGGGTGCAATACCCTTGTGGGCCACATGGGGGCAGTTGGTGGGCCGCATATGGTCCGCAGGCCTATACTGTCTTCCTAAATAACTGCCCAGGGGCGTTTCAAAGATGGCTGCCGAGCGGCGACACTTGCCAATAAGAACTTTACTAATACACCTTTAAAAGCCCTCCATATAATCTTAGTATATACGCAGGAGGAGGAGGAGGAGGAGAAGGGGGGTGCGGAGACAGAAGGTAATGGAGCGCCCAGGGTTCTCACCTTGGACCAGCCAGGGATGAGGAGCACCAGGCTGACCACGCCCTTCTCCAGCACCATGATCAGCAGGTAGACGCCGCCCTGGCCCAGCCAGGCCGCAGCCTGAGGGGGGTCTCCTGGAGAGAGGGGAGGGGGGGGGGGTAGAGGCCAGAGGTGCCACAGTAGGGTGTGTGTGTGTTTGAGGATTGGGGAAAGGGGGGCTCTCTAACCTCTCAGGTCTGCTAAACAGGCATGTCATCACATTCTTATACATAGTAATATACTAATATAAAATGCCACGAGAGAGAGAGAGAGAGAGAGAGAGAGAGAGAGAGAGAGAGAGAGAGAGAGAGAGAGAGAGAGAGAGAGAGAGAGTAAAAGCATGAGACCTTGTATTGTCTCTGACTAAACTCGCCAACTACTGGGCCAGTAAAAACTTCCACGAAATGCGCCAGAGAACCAGAGAACTGGAACCAGAGAACTGGAACCAGTGTTGCAGCTGGCTCTCAGGGATGTTTAACGGATTACAGCATAACTGCAGCTGGAGGAGTTATACTGGATTCATGCCTTCCCCGACTCAAGTGATGCAACAGCAGCCTCAAGTGGCCAAGAGGGGAACTCACTTGTATAAGCAACTTCCCAGGGAGGAAAAACATATCAATTTTTTCCGCTCACCGTATTCTCCAAAGGCGAGGAGCGTCCACTGCTTGTACTCCACCACCCTGGATACCACCTTAACCCCCACCCAGATTACCAGCATCCCCAATGTGGCATCCAGCAGGAAGTTCATCAGATACCTTCAGCGAAGCAAAAACAGGAAGCTGCATTTTAGAGGAGAGGTTGGCACTGGGTTAGATGAGCCACAGATTAGATTACAATAAAACAGTTTCACATCATAAAATTACATAAATGCATGTAATCATGCCAGATAATTCAATAACAACCTAGATTATGGACCAGCGTTAATGAAAGCCGGTGAAAAAAACGTTAATAAAATAAAAAAAGTAATCAGTAAAATCTTATTCTACCAGCGATTACAGCCCAGTTAATGTCAAGATACTGGACCTGGTCATGTTTCATTCATAGCACACACTTGAAGTAATAGCCTACATTAGAGGTGTGACATTTCATATTCAGTGTCGTCCCCCCCCCCAACCCCAACCTACAGTGAACACGGATCCTCCTTAGTTAACGTTGACAGGAAGACGTTGGCAAAGTGGATGAACAGAGCTCCGATAGCTTGCTTGGACGTGTCGAAGAACCTGCGCAAGACAAGCGTGTTGGTCATCGTCAGTGCTTCCTCTTGAGATGGGGGGGAGATTACATTTACGTACCAGATTCTCCATGGTCGTCTAATTCCAGCTGGCTCCCGGAATCTCTTCACTAGAAAATGTCACACAATCACAGTTTTTAATGTTTAATTTACGCAATGCTAGTTTTATTCTATTAAAACTTGATAAACTGCTTCGGCTTCAATATCTCTGCATTTGTGCAGTAGCTACGGTGTGTCTGCTGTACGCTACAGCTTCACCACAACGCAGGAAGATGGATTAAAAGCTCAGTGGAAGACATATTGTCCTTGTTTAACTCCTGGGTCCTTAAAACAGCCCTTCCCAGTTCAACCTTCCCCTCTGGGGGATAACTGGCTGACAGATGCCCACTCTTCCTCTCTCTAACGAGGGCATAAATGATAACTCGCTTCTTGAAAACATCCTAGCACAGACGCAATGCACAAAGACATCTGACGTACGATTAGCATTTATAGGAGTCATTACAGTTTACTTGTATGAGTCACACTAGTGGTTGACATTAAAAATGCAAACAGACTTTTTATTGTCAATAAAACACTAATACATATAACAGGTCTGTTTTATCACATCATAAACATTTAACATAGGCTACTGTATACATGGAATACAAGACAGGGTAAAGAAAGAGAAAGAGAGAATTATGAATGAATATGATACTATAAGTTACCAAGTAAGGTCACATGTCATTGATTAATGCCTCACAGCCCACCTTCAGGTGCATCACAGAATGCCAGACAAAAATAATAACATTTTATATATTTTTTGTCCATCCTCATCCACTTATCAGTCAGTCGCGGGGGCAGCAGCTCCAGCAGGGGACCCCAAACCTCCCTTTCCCAAGCCACATTAACAAGCTCTGACTGGGGGATCCCGAGACGTTCCCAGGCCAGTGTGGAGATATAATCTCTCCACCTAGTCCTGGGTCTTCCCCGAAACCTCCTCCCCGCTGGACGTGCCTGGAACACCTCCCAAGGGAGGCGTCCAGGGGGCATTCTAACAGATGCCCATACCACCAACTAACATTTCAACCTATTTTCTCAAATAGCAATAAGACAGCCTACAGAGATGCTGGAAACATAAACATCTGGAGCCAAGTCAGGACAACAAACTTGCTCTATGAACTCTAAGGAAGCAAAAAAAAAAGCCTACCCGGACTTCAGGAGACAAAAAAAAATTTAAATAAATTAAACGTATTAATAAATATGGCCACAATCCAATCATCATAGATGAGTGTGGAGGCAGCCCAGAGCTTCAGATTCCTCTGAGGAATAGGTGCACCTGCACTACTGAGTCCATCATCACCTAATTCAATACTTCTAAGACTCTCCTCCTTACATACAAGGCCCTCCACAATCTGGCTCCCTCTCTGACCTTCTCCTGCCATATACTCCCTCCCGATCTCTTCGCTCCTCCTCTACGGACTTCTTGTCACCCCCCCCCCACCTATTCCACCTATCCACCATGGGGGCTCAGGCCTTCCGCTGCACATCTGCAGGACTGCCCCATCCAACATCTCACTGCAGCCTACTTGTACTGCAAGGCAATTCAATTCCGGTCCTGGAGCACTGCCCTGCATCTGTTAGATGTTTTCCTGCTCCAACACACTTGATTCAAATGAATGGGTGATTAGAAGCCTGATAACGACCCGTTCATTTGAATGATGTGCGTTGGAGAAAGGAAACGTTTTAAACATGCAGGGCAGTGCAATGGCCTTCCAAGACTTGAATTGAATAGCCCTGAATTTAACAGCCCTGCTCAATCAATCACATCAGATCAACGGATCTAATAAATGATAACTCATTTGACTGTGTGTTGTCTACAGATTTGAAGAGTTATTAACGAGGTAGCCCATTTAAAAAATATATATAAACTCATGCTAATGTTGTTCCACATGTCCATATTTCGTAACCTCGTCTTAATCTGGAAAACATGTTGCTTAATACGAATAATAAAAGCATAGCCTATATTGCCAACTCACAAGCATTTCACTCACTTGACATGCCCCGTGAATTCCATAAGTCAGCTGATACACGATCACAAGTTACTTTGTAATCAATGCCTGTCAACAGACAGTGCTCGTTTAGATACTCACTGGCCTAAGGCAGCAAGTCTGTTCTGCAAACATATGGCATGCTATTACTAATACCAACAAAATTATATGATTCAGTAGTCAGTTTGCTCGCTATTATATTAGTAATTTCTTATCAAAACAAACGCGAACAGACGTCAACAAACCGCCACGTGGACCAGTCTGTTAAAGCTCACATTTCTTATGGGCCTATACGCGTTTTGCCAACGCCAAACACTAGTCTATGTAGCCTAGGTATATAGCCTACCATTCCCCCATTCTCTGTTAATTATGTTACCACACAAACACAAAACATGAAGGCCTGTTAATCGGTTTACGCACACATTAGCGTGCTGAATGCGATGATTCCCAGAAGTCCCTGGATCAGGACGCCGAACCGGTCCGTCAACGCTCCGTTATCGCATCCTTGTGGCGTGGCTTTGGTGATCTCAGACATATTTGTGCTTTCAAAAACGACATTATCGAGAAACCTTTTCGTTAGTAAGATCCCGTTGTAGTAACCGTACATGTCCATGTCGACAGGTAGTAGGAGAGTCCGAGACAAAGGACGGGGATCACTTCCTCCGTCGGTAAACACGGCTTTTTATTTCCCTTGTAGAAAAAACAGGAACAAGTGAGACAATTGTTATGACGCGACATAAAGTCCGTTGTCACTGCTTAAAGTCGCTAAGCGCAATTCAACTTGGAAGAGCAAACTATCGATAGCCAAACTCCTAAAATTTACGTTTTTGTCAACAAAACGGTGTTATGCCGTGAATGTTTCCCTCGCCGAAATGGGTCCGGGTTTATTTGCCTTTGGCACGGTTTCCTTTGTCTTTGTATTTAGTCTTTACTGCTAGAAGTTAAATAGCACAATAATTGAACGTTCCAAATAAAACATAGATCTACATACATACATATATACATACATACATACATACATACACATAAATTAAACGGAATTTGGAAAAAAGGCCACGGACCAGAATGAGCCTATAAACTGATTATTCCGTTATTTGAATATAGATTATTAAATTCCTCGGTCTCGTCAAAATACGCAATGTAGCCTAATGCAGCATAACTCTTGATTTTAGAAGCACTGGGCATTTTAGGCGAGGGGTATAATTGTGGCACAACACGTGGCTCGGACGTCACCACGTCATCGTCTGCAGTATGGGATTCCTTAGATCCTCGCTTTTGTTCCCCTTTGTCGTGTGCGTGCGCTATACGCAGAGTGTGGGACCTCACCTCACGACATTATTATTATTATCATCATCATCCACATGTGGCGAGTTGAGATTAGAATTTAATATGAAATAAAACAAGTAGCCTTTTTCATGGTGACATAGTTTCTTAGTGACATAAATTGTCATTTATTAGACAATTTAGCCTGTTAGGCCATTTATTTTACCATTGGGTAAAAACACTCACACAAACAAAATGTAAAGAGGGCGAATAATGTTGTTATTATTATAACAAAATTAATGAAATAAATAAAAGACAACGGCCAATCTTGTTCAGTGCTGAGGAGGTCGCGCACCACGAGCGGCACGTGGGTGCGATAATCCCTTTTATCCCATGTGCGCGCACGGCAAAGCCTCTTCTTTGGCAGATTAATAATCAACCATCTGTTACATCATCAGCGGCCACGAGGACGCGACACGCCTGCTCCCCGGGACGCTCCCCGGGACGCTCCCCGGGACGCTCCCAGGTGAGGGGCTGAGATAAAAAAAAACTAACTGGGAGGGGATTTCTGCAGGGCGACGTCAGTATTGATAAAACAGGCTATTGTTATCTCAGTGAGTCAGGCATATATCAGTGTGACAGCCTACATTAGAACGGCGTGAACATGCAGTTATATTACCGACGATCTAGTCCTACAAGTGTTTAGGCTGAAATATGTCAAATCAATGCGCAATGAATGTTGATGCCTGAATACTATTACAGTAGGCTCTGTTTTCAGATTGGAGACGTGCTTCACTACCACTAGAGGATAGTGTTGACTTTGATTCGAGATGCAGAATGAATAACCAATAGTTAAAAATCATAACTCATAACCCTGGAGACGCATAAAGACGAATTGATCAAAATCTATATAACCTATAGGGTATTGTGACTTGTTTTTGTCAAATCGTCGATAAACACTGAACACAACTTTAATTCATAACATTAAATTAGATTTCACTTGGGTTGCTGCTGAAATTTAATAATAAAATATAGCCAGGTTATAGGCTACTAATATATAATTGTAAATTTAGAATTTTTTTTAGGCCAACGTCAATCTACACAGGTGCTAACTATTAGACTACAGTAAAAGAGAATGTGCGAAAATATGACAATCCGTCGAAATTATAAATTAAATCGAAAGTTCCTTCGTTGAATAGGTCTAATTAATTGTCACTTTGACTCAGAAATATCATTGTCCGTGATGTTTCTATTAGGGTATACTATCAACAACTACAATCAATCAATCAATCAATCAATCATCAACACACAAAAACCTTACAATCTAGTTTAACACACAAGAGGAAGGAAAAATTTAGATTTAAATGAATGAGAAATATAGCCTAGAAACATATGCCTGTATATCTTTGAATTGCAACACAGACTCAGAGAGCAAAGTAACCTGAAAGTCAATGGATTAGGAAATGTCGGGTCTTCTCGAAAACAAAACAAAAGATCACAAACAATGTTATTTTCACCCGCTCTGTAGTGGATGCACTTGATTCAGTTCAACATGTTTAGAGGGTAATGCTATTAACATCAGGGCGACATTTACAATGCGCATGGAAATCAACTGAACATTGCGTTGTGTAATAGTTCCTCCGGTAACGCAGGACTATCGCTTTCATGGGCATTGTGCGTCTTCTCAGTCACTGAAGAGCAGAAAAAACGTTGGGAACCTAACATTCTATTTATAATTGGCCGAACACATTTTTTTGCAACTGCACTAAAGGTCAATGAAGGAGTTGCCTTGAAAATAACTAAAGATTTTTTGGACATGCGCAGATGAGAGATGCCATATTGGAACGAGGATTTGGTCTGTGTGCTGCAGCTAAAAGACGTCGCTTGCTCATTTCCAGCGAACGAAAAAGGTCTCGAGAATTAGACGCGAAAAAAACTTCATCGAGGTAAGACAGGTGACAGGATAACGTTTCTTTATGATTCTGTGTGGCTTCTGGTGCCAGAGTTACCGTTCTTTGGACGAAATATTCACCGAGGGAGTTTTTTTCCTGGTTAAACCTTGAAGTGCTCCGAGGCGGTTTCTGTAGAAATACTAGAGCATTCGTCAGCCAAGTTGTACAAAGTGGTTTTCGTGCGCAATTATAGTTTTATTTCGCGTTGAGCACGGAGACTCGTGGCACTTTCGATAACAGGTTTTGCTGCATTGTTTTTCTTGCTGTCTATTATGCAATTTATTGTTTAAGAAAACGAGTAGCCTATTTTAAAAGAGCTACATAGATGAAAAAACACACACACACACACAGACACAAAACAGACTGTGGAAATATTATTTGAGGATATTTTAATATTGTGTTGGGAGTATCGGGCTATAAGGCCATTTCAGTGTATGGTTAAGAAAAGTTGTTATTTTGAATTTACTTATTCCTACGCAGTGGTGAGTCACATGTTTTTTCCACTGTTTTGATGCGTAAAAGTCATGGGAAAATACCGGACATTGCCCAAATGTCAAACCACTTTCAACATGGCGGTTAGGCTTTACAACTGCGCATAAAAACTTTGAACAAGGAAAAAATAAAACTACGGCAGATAATACAACGATATCTGTTTCTTTTGGTGCATATACACGGGCTTTAATTAATTAAATTCAAAATAGGCATTTGGAAATTACGGGGGAGTTTTTTTCCGTTGCAATTTTGAGTGTGCAAAGTACATCAGCAGAGTGCCAAGAGAAATGACACAGCCTACTGCAGACTCGTTCATATTCCGTTTGCACACTTACATTTCCTCTTTCACTTTCATTAAAATACGTAGGCCCATCGTTACTCTCGAGTGTGAGTCCATTTCAAATTAATCGAAATCAGAAAAAAAAAAATTATAATTATGGTGCGTGTGCGTGTGTGGGTGTGGGTGTGTGCGTGTGTTCTTACGCGCGTGCTAGATTTTTGTTGCCGACACGCTGTCGGACCACACATTTTTCTAGAATTCTTCTGTTTTTGCATAGAACATTTGATTTGAACGATTACGTTAAACCGGCAGAATCAATTAAATGTATTTCTCTCCTCCGTATTTAGCTTTCACCATTCCAGAGGATTCATGCTTTCAGATTAAATTCGTAATCATAATGAAAGAGAAAGAAAATGTTCGTGCCATTGATGGAAAGAGCAGGAGACACCCGTCTGCAGTATCCTATATGTCTCCCGACTTCTTTGCTAATGTATTTCTATGACTGGGTATGGGTTTAAAGCGCTACAAATAGAAAAGATTAAGGCAAGGCAGCCAGTCCCTAAAAGCAAATAAACGATTAGGTCGTACAGGTAAAAATAGAAGGGCGACACCAATTTCCACGTTTAAGGATCAATAGTGCGGCTGCGCATTATTGATGAATGGTTGTTTACCAGAACACACGGAAGCCCTTTCTGTCACGTGGTCTGTTTTTGATAAGCATTCTCATTGTATGTAAATCTCAATGTAAATGTTCTTCAGTGAAACAACATTAAAAGCCTGTGATGGATAAGACAAATAGGATGACAATTAATTATATATCCTCCACTAAAGTGGCACTTAACCATGCTCTCCAGCGAGTTATATTAGACTTCAGAGCAATGTGAAGTGTTGTGTATGTGCGCGGTTGTAAAATGTAACCTTTCCTTTTTGTAATACATAAAACAACGAAGCCCCAGAGCTACAACACACCTTAATTGTGTGGAATGGGTTGTGCGCAGGTCTACGACAGCCTTTGCCAAGTCAACTGTGTTGTGCAAATAAAACCTTTGGGCGGAGGAGTTGCCCCAGAGTGCTGGCTAATCGATATGCATGTTTCCCTACGGGCGTGCTATGCATTTTTTTTTTTTTTGCTTTCGGTTTTATTTTATAATCTGATAACTGTCACCTAATAGGGTGGGTCTGGTTTGGGGGAAATGGAGCACGCTAAACTAAATTCCACGAAAATGACAAACAAGAGAGGAATTAACTATAGGAATACCCCTCAGTGGTTTTAAATTTTCCTGCACAAACACAAACACCATAGCACACTGTCGAGTATACCCAAATCCACATAGTACACATAAATGGCACGTTCACACTTTGATGTACTGTACCGGTCTATTTATAATAATGTAATCGCTGATGTCAGACATTTTTGAGGGAATCGTTTTTCATAATGACAAACTAAATCAGTTATGATCAGTGTTGGGCAAGTTACTAAGGAATTGTAATAAGTTACTAGTTACTTATTACTCCTTCAAAAGTTAATAATACTTTATTTATTAATGGGTATTAAAAGTAATTAGTTATGAATGCATGATAGGTCGGTTCAATTTTTCTATATATACTATATGGGTTTTATGACTGAATATGTAAGGTGTATGTTTCTGGTGTATTATAACTGACATCAGCAATGACCAGTGTTGGGCAAGTTACTCAGGAATTGTAAAAAGTTACTATTACTTATTACTCCTTCAAAAAGTAATATTACTTTACTTATTACTGGGTATTAAAAATACGTATTTACATTACTAGTTACATTACTATATTACTTTCACAATCATGATCCTGCCTCACCCCTTCAGAAAAATGACAACCTGTGTAGCCAGCTCTTTTTAGAATTTAATGATCTTTATTGGAACCATAATTAACCTTATGAGTCAACAATCTGTGACATTTTCGCCTCTCAAACAAGATGATTGAACAGGTTGGTTCAATTAGCCTACCCTAAGTTTGCTAGGACCAGAAAACTTGTTCTTGTAACGCAGTAACTATTAGTTACTTGGATTAGTAATTGCAATATTATTACTGTTTTTGAAATAGCAATTCGTTACACTACTAGTTACTGAAAAAAGTAACAATATTTCAGTTACTAGTAACTATTTAGCGATGACATCAGCGATGATGACATCATCAGCACCCATGAGCAGCGGTGCGAGGTTCGCTCATAGTGTCATTCTGTGACACGATAGAAGAGCCGAAGAATTCCTCTGGGCGGTGCATGGCCCCCGGGGCACACTGCTGGCAGGCCAAACAGTGGTGACACAGAGAGGAAGGAATCGAATAGGAATTGCAGGGGACAGCGTCGTCATGTCAGCCAAATTAGAACTTGTTTACACAAGGGAGTGGGGGGAAGGGGGGGGGGGGGGGGGTTCTTTGGAACTGCTGTGGGGGGAGGGGAGGATGCATTCTGGGGAAATTGAGGGTTTAGACAGAGCTTTAGGGCATTGTATAGAGCTCAGCTGTTTCACTGAACAGACTGGGCGCTTTTGTTCTTTTCCCGATCATATCCTTGATCGCCCTGGGAAGGGGGTGGGGTGGTGGAGGGGGGGTGCAGCCCTTTCCAACCTTTGGGCCCCCCCCCCCCCCCCCGCGCAGGGGGTGGGTGGGGGGGGGGGGGGGGGGGGGGGGGGGGGGGGG
>JAODUE010002680.1:0-11620 GCA_027564755.1 Amblyopsis hoosieri
TATAAAGTATTATCTTCAATCTTGTCTTATTTAAATCTTATTTAAACTAACTGCTACTCTGTGGTATTGGACAACATTTTATACAATATATATAACTTCCGCAACTTTCCAAACTCACCAAACCTGACATGAGTTCATTTTGCTTTGAGTGTGACCTAAGGGGTTTCAAGAGATGCATAACCCCTTATGTTTTAATACACGGAACTTTTACAACAGCACAACCAATACACTGTGGCCATTGTCTGTCTGTCTGCCTGATAACAACCCCTTTAGTCCGTGGAGGCCCCCTCTCCACCGCTCTGGCTCGAGCTGCCTGTTGCTAGGCACCGCTGTCTTTGTAACCACGGTTACACAGACGGCGTGCTGGAGAAGTGAATGAGCTAGAGTGCCCAGTCCAGTGCCAGCTGGCATAATGGCCAACAGCAGAGCCATGTAGCACAGAGAGTTGCGGTTTTTTCACAGAAACGGCTCGTGGAACCTCGGAAGTTATCTGCAAATACTATAAGCACCCTACAACATGTACGCATATATGCATGCATTAATTGACTACCAATTACCAGAAACTGCAGTTATGCATCTGTATTTATCAGTTGAAGTTGCCCACCAAGCACTTACCTACCTACTACCAACGTGACCATTGAGAATGTGGAACATCCATTGTCGCGACTCTCTCTTCTCCATGGCTCTGGACAAGAGGCACCATGCTATTGCTAACAGCATGCGGGTGGGAGAGCCGCATGTATTTGTAGTTTGGAACATCTTATTCAGTTTAATGTCACAGTTCTCCTTTGGAACAAGCCACAATTACCAGACCAAGCCCCCCCCCCCAGCCCTTCCCCGAGTATCCAGGAGATCATCTCTGTTCCTGGACATGTTCCCTCACATGAAATACATGCTTGGGATGGAGCATGTAGGGCCTAGCCAACATGGAGGTGCCTGTTTGGCCTATCAGCTGTGAGTCACTGCTCTGTGAAGCCTGAGTCACAAGTCTATTCACAACTGATTGTTACACTTATCAGTGGTGAAATGCACTGAAGGGCTATTTACTAACGGATTTAGATAATAAGGGTGGACAAACACACACACACGCAAACAGGCACGCAAACACACAGTCACACACACAATTATAAGAACATAAGGTTTGAAGAAACGTAAGAAAAAAATATTTTTCACTTCTCCATTTTTAATACTGCAGTTTCTATCTGATACACACAGTACCACAATATTTTCTGTCGGGGTAATTTCATCTGAAATGAAACTTGCTTTTGAGATGCCTTCCTCTATGAGCTCAAACATGTTAAAGCTTCATCATGTTACCTGACGACAGACGTTTGATGTTGCGTTGATGGCCTTTCCTATGACAAACACAACACTCCTATTTCACTAAGTAAACTCATAAAACACGTCATATCTCTTGCTCTTCTAACAAGCCGGGCGAACGCACACAAGACTCGTGATGCATGCACTGATAATATCCTTGGCACGTTTTATTAGTGGCAACAATCAAACACAAATGGTCCAGTGAGACGAGCGATGGGAGTGCTTGTACGCACTGTTTGACCCTCGGCTGCACATATGACAACAGACAAAACAGTTCCTGGTTCCTCAAAGTCGTTAGCCAATGGCGTGGCTTGAGATATGGTCTGCATATCTGAGGACGGGTTGGTACAAGCCTACAACTGATCTACAATCCCCTGCCTCAACTTCCTCTCCACTGGATTTTTCCTTCTATATTATGTTTAAAATATCCTCACATGCCACTTCACCAGTCTCCAGTCTCCATCTGCTGATCAATAGACATCCATGTAGTGTGGCTTTCCTGGAATCTTCCCTTAGTGTCTGCCTGTCTCCCTGCCTGTCTCCCTGCCTGCCTGCCTGCCTGCCTGTCTGTCTGCCTGCCTGTCTGCCTGCCTGCCTGTCTGTCTCCCTGCCTGTCTGCCTGCCTACCTGTCTGTCTGTCTCTCTCTCTCTGTCTGCCTGCCTGCCTGCCTGCCTGCCCGCCCGCCTGTCTGTCTCTCTCTCTCTCTGTCTGCCTGCCCGCCTGTCTGTCTGTCTCTCTCTCTCTGTCTGCCTGTCTGTCTGCCTGTCTGTCTGCCTGTCTCCCTGCCTTCCTGCCTGCCTGCCCGTCTGTCTCCCTGCCTGTCTCCCTGCCTGCCTGCCTGCCTGTCTGTCTGCCTGCCTGTCTGCCTGCCTGCCTGCCTGTCTCCCTGCCTGTCTGTCTGTCTCTCTCTCTCTGTCTGCCTGCCCGACCGTCTGTCTGTCTGTCTCTCTCTCTCTGTCTGCCTGCCTGCCTGCCTGCCTGCCTGCCTGCCCGCCTGTCTGTCTGTCTGCCTGTCTCCCTGCCTTCCTGCCTGCCTGCCCGCCTGCCTGCCTGCCTGCCTGTCTGTCTCCCTGCCTGTCTGTCTGCCTGCCTGCCTGTATGTCTACTCTACTGTATCTACCTGTTGTTTCTTGTTCTTGTTCTCTTGATCTCTGCCGGTTAATCTTCACACCCTCCCTCAATCCACCCTGTTTGGTAAAGAGAGAAGATCTGGCAAAGATCTGTGTGACAATTCTCTAATTATTGTCTTGTTAAATCTCTTTTGCATTCCTGGTGGCTTCATCACGTCATTTCCCTGGAAAGTATGGCAACAGGAACACAGCTACCTGGAGTCAGCTGGTGGTATCCATCCACACGGGCTGGCTAGTCTAACATGGCCATAGGAACACAGCTACCTGGAGTCAGCTGGTGGTATCCATCCACACGGGCTGGCTAGTCTAACATAGGAGGTATGCTTTCACAATAATAGTTCTTCCACAGATAACGTACAGTAAGTAACAACTCGCTAGAACGCCAGTAAGACTGAAGACTAGCCAAGGCCATGAAACTGTCTGCAGTAATGCCCAGCCAATCACAGGACACCAACAAGAGGCTATGAGATGGTAGATCAGAACACATGAACAGAGCCTTGGATCACATGATGTCTTCTGCAGGAACCAGAAGACTGGTGACCACAGTAGGACACACGGCTGCCTGGGGAACAGACGCATTACATTCCTGCCCAGGACCGTGGTTTCTTTGCCCTCGCTGCTGGGAAGAGCGTCGTATCGGCAGGGTGCATAGGTGTGACATTTGGCGAAGTTAGAGGGTTCAAAGGTCACACAAATGGAATGGTTGTGCTAGTTACACTCCTGGGTTCACACAGATCTTACACAAAGCTGCTGCACGTTGCCATTGTATTAGTGTCCATATACCAATTACAGGGAATACGTTTCCGTTTCATCATTTGGAAGGAGGAAACTCCTTTTGGAGTCTATAAGCATACACGCATGCACAAATACTGTATGCTATATGTGCTTTGTTAGAGGACAATATGAACACATTCAGGCGGGATTAGCACATGTACATACACACCAAAGAATGAGAAAAAAAGCAAAGACATTGGGCATTTTTATAAACAACTTAACAGGCCTCAAAGTGGCCTTTTAAGGTCTGTAAAAATATCCCAGGATATTGTCTAATTTTTCTTTTTTAATGAGCGATTCAGCCATAATCATTATAGTTAAGAGAGGGTGGTTTTGTCTTTATTGTCTTAATGGTCTTTGTGTCCATTAAAGAACACAGGCAGGGCCTCTAAACCTCACAGTTTGGTTTTATTGTTATTGTTCTTTTTTTTTTAACAACAGTTCGGGGAAATCTTTTTAAACAGCGAGTGTGCAGACAGACAACGTGTTTACTTGATGTCCGCAGGTAAGCCTCCTCATTGGTCGGCTCCTCAGAGGTCAGGTCACAGGACGACGTGCCCCCGCTGAAGGAGCTCTTCTCTGAGTGGCTGCTCCAGAAGCTGGCGGTGGAGCAGCCACTATAGCGGGCTGCTGGGGAAGTGATCGCTTTGGTTACAGCCAGACAGACCTGAAGTAAGCTACTTTAATGACTGTTAAAGGTGTGGTCAGCAATACTGGAGAAAGAGTGTTGACATGTGCAGTTCTTAATTTACTCATTTCAGTATTTTCGTTTATTTTAAGCAGTAACCATAGCCTACAAGCTAGACCTGCAAACAGCCAGATTCATTCAGTCATTTTGTTTCCCAGCTAATTTCTCAGTATGTTACCCACATAACCCGCCTAGTTCGTGCATGTCAATCAAAATACCTCTCCTGTAAAGTAGGCGGGTCTTGACGCAGTTAGCCAGCGCTGTGAACCAGACTTTGCAAGTAAAGGCTGGCTCTGAGAGACTGTACCATGCTATTAGCCAGGTGTTAATGCTAGTGGCCAGACAGGTTGCTACGTGTCTCCAACTGACAGTCGTCACACTTCTGGCTATGGTCAGTGGTCTATACCGACAAAGCATTAAAGACGAGAATACCGTTATTAAAGTGGAACTGCACCCTAAAATGTGTTTTTTGAGCTGGAAACAAAGTTATGAGATTGAACTGTGATGAGACACATCAATGCTGGTGTTGATAATGACAAAATTCCAGTTTTTATAAAAATCTGCATTTTATGGGCTGAAAACAGAACTACACGTCATCTGTTAAATATCACAGCAGGACCTGGCTGGTTTTCATCTGTACACTTGGTACGCTCATACGTCATCAAATTCAAATGTTAACGTTAATGTTCGTACCCCTCTCTTCCCCTCTCAGCCCCTTCCCTCCCCCCACTCAGCTCCGCTACGTTGTAGTGGGTGGAGTCAGGCTCAGAGCTGAGGTGCAGTTACACTTTAAAGGTGGAGTCAGGCTCAGAGCTGGGGTGCAGTTACACTTTAAAGGTGGAGTCAGGCTCAGAGCTGGGGTGCAGCTACACTTTAAAGGTGGAGTCAGGCTCAGAGCTGAGGTGCAGCTACACTTTAAAGGTGGAGTCAGGCTCAGAGCTGAGGTGCAGCTACACTTTAAAGGTGGAGTCAAGCTCAGAGCTGGGGTGCAGCTACACTTTAAAGGTTTCTTGTGTCTACTGCGCTGTGTCACTCCTGCACACAACACAGGTCTTACTGCTGCGGCACAAACCGTGACTTAAAGGAACTATGTGCAATCTTTTCTGCCACTAGATGTCGCACTAGAGCACCAGCATCGACACACACACACACAGAGGGAGTGCGATGTGATTCTCCATCACTCCACTATATCGTCACATAGAGAAGAGTAGTTTGCTGCTACAATAACGTTTAACATCATATAAAGCACAGGTGGGTGTGGCATACCTTTTACCTGAGGCTTCTCGTCCAATGACACAAAGGAGTCACGCAGGGGAGGTGGAGCTGCCTGTGATAGGCTGGAGGAAGAGTGGGCAGGGGCGGGGATAGAACCCTGGCAGCTGCCACTCACTGTAAACGGCACTTAGTCAGTTATGATACAGTATAATGTTATAATATAGTATAATATGTAACAGTATAATGTTATGGTATAGTGTAATGTTATGATACAGTGTAATGTTATGATACAGTATAATATTATGGTATAATATAATGTTCTTTAACAGTATAATGTTATGTAACAGTATAGTTATGATACTGCATAATGTTATGTAACAGTGTAATGTTATGATATAGTATAATGTCATAAAACAGTATAATGTTATGATATAGTATAATGTTGTGTAACAGTGTAATGTTATGATACAGTATAATGTTATGAAACAGTATAATGTTATGGTATAATATAATGTTATGTAACAGTATAATGTTGTGTAACAGTATAATGTCATGATACAGTATGTTATGATATAGTTTAATGTTATGTAACAGTTTAATGTTATGTAACAGTATAGTTATGAAACAGTATAATGTTATGAAACAGTATAGTTATGATACAGTATAATGTTATGAAACAGTAATGTTATGTAACAGTATAATGTTAAGATATAGTGTTATGTTATGTAACAGTATAGCTATGGTGGGGCCCATGTCATGATAGGCCCCAACCACACCAGTGTCTATACCTGTGCTGCCCCCTAGGGACTCCTCTGTGAACTCCACCCAGCCAACCCTGCCTGTGCCAGAATGGCGGTTAGCAGCGGTCGCCATCGTCACCAGCCAGTGTGTGCGTGTGTGCGTGTGTGTGTGTGTGTGTGTGTGTGTGTGTGTGTGTGTGTGTGTGTGTGTGTGTGTGTGCGTTCAGCAGGTTGCAGGCATTGGGCTGTGGAAGAGAGAGAGAGTAACATCAGTACTGACTTAAAGGCAGGGTCATTCTTGCTAACTTCCAGCTCAAATCAAAACAATATCCCTCCACGCCGCCACCTCATGCTAGGAGTGCACACTATTGATCAAATGTGATATTGCGAAATTGATCCTAATAATTGCAATATCAATATTAATTTTGATATTTTTAAACATACTGTAAGTAAAAAAGGGTTATGGGAAAATGCATCAAAATATATTCATAACATATCAAAACGCATTTTCAACATTGTCATGTTGGACTGGTACAACAACAGTTCCAATTCCAATCTACCGAGGAGGCATTCTTTTTGGCCACTATATCACTCTTCCATCTCTATTATGTTATTAGCTTCCTCAGCCACACATCTTACTTTTCTGTCTAAATCAAACACAACTAAGCCAAACTGCCAATGGACGCATATCTCTCCACAAAATAAACTGAATATTTCATGAAGGTCGTTAAAGGTGTCGTAAGCGATTTTAAGATAAACTTTTAGTCAAAGTCAGAGAATATCTCCCCACAGTCTGCTAGCTGTCCTGTGTGCACACTGAAACAATAATCTGGTGTTTCTACACAGCCCTGGCTCTGTGAATGAGAACACAAACAAAGTGGTGCAGACCGCACCACTCAACACTATTCTAGCCTTGGAATTGTGTGTCCAATGTGTGGGGCGGGGCTTATGAGGGAGCAGCATATGGTGTTGAAGGTAGAGGTGTTTTTGTTTTGATTGAGTTCACATATCAACAGTTTTTCTTCAGAATGAATGAATGACCTTTAACCCCCCGACCAGTAGCACAGGACAGTCAACAATGCAGGAAAGTCTGCAGGCTGAGGAATCCCGTGGTGTGTCTAGCACAAACAAAACGTTTGGCAGCTTGAAAGCTCAATATATTGTTGGAGCCATTTGCCACTGGGTTCTGGGCTGTAGGTGACAGGCCGGGACACTAGGTGGCAGTAGGCGTTGCCACAGCATTTAGGTGTGCACAGGTACAGGAAAGGGGCGTGGTTTAGAGGAGGACGCACACGGTTATTGACCGGTGAGAGTAGGAGACAAACAAAACAACACGTGTCAGGACATGCAAGTTTTTGTAAGACAACCACGTAGTGACTATTACAGGTCAGGTTCAGAAGATAGTCACTACACACACACATATATATATATATATACATACTTATTTCAAAACACTATACTATACACACTTTCAAAATATAGGCGACCAAAACATGAGCCAATACAAACTTGTCCCGCAGAACAGGATGTGTTCATTTTTACTGAGTAGTTGTTGGAACATCCTACATCCTAAGAATGGCATTGGAACACACACGGATTGGAGAGAGAGAGCAAGAGAGAGCGAGAGAGAAAGAGAGAGAGAGATGGACCAACTACAGGAAACACTGCTCAAATGGAGGCCCTGGGACGGCCTGCCAGAGCACGGTAAAAGCAAACGTCGCTGTTCCACGCACGCACACGCACACACCATAGCCAATGGTCAAGCGCAGACCCCTACCTACAGCTTCACTGGAATCAGACGTGTTCTTTACGGCAACACATTTCGCCGCCCGTTCCCATGCAGCTGAACGCTGCCCGCAAGTTACCCACATACTTGTTGGCCGAAGGCGGGCCCATGTTTGGTTTAAATCACGGCCACGCCTTCACAATGACAAGAGCGCTGTTTCTTGATCTTGCGGCTGTACAACGAACAGACCAGACCATTGCAACCTGCCCTCCACTACTTTATTTATTGTTTGTTTATTTACCTCTATGGAAGCGGAACGTAGACAGGAGGACAACCTTAGTTCACACAAAGCTCAACTCACGTCTGTTATTACTATTAGCCTAACAGTGGCGTGAATGTATTGAATAAGATGCCTTGTTTTCTGGGTTTAGGGTTAGAGCTTTGGCGAGTGAAGACAAAACACTGAGATGAGCTCATCAGTCCATAGGGGTTTGTCCCGTCATAGGCACACCTCTGTCCTGTTGGCGTTTAATTAGTAATGCGAAGGCTAACACGCTGTCAGCGTAGCCCACTGCAAAGCAAGCTTCTAACCCAGACGCCCGCTGTACGGACGCCAAATCTTTTCGAACTCTTTCACGTTGGGACAGTCGCCCACTATCTAGCTCACCACCGTGTAAACAAACCCTTATGCGCTCACAGACGAGACCACTGTGTGCGCCATTGATATAACTTTATAAAAGTGTTTACGCAGCGTGCCACACAATGTAAACAAAACGTTCTAACAGTTTGAATAAGCTCGCACGCAGTAACAGCAGCAGGTCGTCTGCGAAAATGACTTCGTCCAAAAGCAAATCTAATGCCCAGGACAACACGGAACCTGTTGACTGATGTCACTCGTGTCCCAACCTGGAATACAGCGCACTTGTCTCGCAAACCTCAGCGATCACTAAAGTATTTAACAGAAAGACAGTATATCGTAATATAGAAGGCGCACGTAGGCTATAACGCCACATGGTTAGTAAGGCTGAAAACAATAGACGTTAACGTACCGTCTCGACAGCGCAGCTTGATCCCAGTATTCCACTGTAAAGTGTGGGAAAACCACACCGACCGTACCCACAACGCATGACTGAACAAGCACGCAGTGCGCATTGTGGCTACCGGAGTGAAGTTAGTCTTACATTGGATATGCTTTGTGCGTATACAATACTTGATTTACAACAATAGTAAATAGTTCAATAGCTTTCTGCTCATGCAAAGTGACAACTAGGTAATGTTTTGTCCTGGAACCCAGCTTCATCGAGTCATTGTTTCTTGGATATGCTATCAGTTCTGCTGTAATGTCCCTGCTGTTTTAAGTAACATACTTAAATGTTGTCACTTATCTCGTAATTTGCCTCCTTGTGTTGTTTTTAGTTTTGTTTTGTTAGACGATGATACAATATTATTATTTCATCCAAAGTTTCCAAATGATAAAAAGTCTGAATATGTTTTCCACACAAACAGTAAATGTAAACATATTGTTGACGATTGATATGGTAGGAAAGTGAATAGGTCTACTGCCAATATATTAAATGAAAATGGAAATAGCTATTCATTCTGAAGCAATACGTGTATCCATAACCAATATAAATCTCACTTTACTTTGGACTTGAAGTTACAATTCAGGGTAGATTAGGGTTATTAAGATGCTAAATACGTTACTAATTAACCTAAATAGGTATAGTTGAAGGAATAGTTCTACCGCAACCGGCAAATGGGATTTGATTGCTGTTAACATATAATTTTACAAATCTGGGACTATTTATAAAAATGCTTTCTAACGTCATCACACCAAACTGTATTTTGGGCCAATAACCAGTAGAGGGCGAAAGAGGCTTAAATACACACCCTATAAACCAGTTGCCCAATCCTGGTCCTAGAGGGCCGCTGCCCTGCATGTTTAAGATGTCTCCCTGCTCCAACACACCTGATTCACACGAATAGCTCGTTATAATGACCAATTCGTGTGAATCAGGTGTGTTGGAGCAGAGAGACATCTAAAACATGTATCTAGGACCACGATTGGGGACCCCTGCTTTAACCCGTTGGTAATGATTAAAGAATGCGTATCTGTAAAGTTGTTAATTGACCAAACAAAAAACTTTATATAGTAGTAGTAGTAATAGTTGGTGTTCAATTTAATACCAAATAAACAAAAAGTAAACATACACACATAGGCTACATCATCAAATTCATAAAAAATATATAATTATTACCCGTTAGACACAGTTGTCATAGCATATCTATAGGTGAGAAATTGTTGCCATGACTTAACCTGTAGATCCATATAACGTTAACCTTGTTTTCTCCATAAAACATTCTCCAAGCCACTAAACGTGCGGCGGTCGATGCCTCCACTACATTATATAAGACGCATAGCAACCAAGGTGTGAAATGTGATTTCAAACACTAAATGGATATCCAGCACACATTAGGTACACACTAAGCCTTGGACATGGTCAATCAAAGGATCTTCTTCCTAGATTACTTCTAGGCCTAGTGCATAAGGGATTCGTTCCTACCAGACCTTAGCCAGCTTCTCCTTAGATTAATAAAGGCATGTGATATTGAAGTTGTAATAGATGAGATATGAATATGAGAATGTGATCAGATGCCAAATAGTTCTCCCAGTGGGATAAAGGTAAAGGTGCTTTTAGAGAGTAGAGAGAGAGGGACAATGTAATTCTGCTTTGTCATTCCTCATTCACAAAAGAAAAGCTGACATCGTTTTTTGTGTTAGAATCCACTAGGAGGCTTCACAGGCATCTTGCTGTTCTCAGACAGCTTGCTGTTCGCAGCTAGCTGTTCACAGGCAGCTTGCTGTTCGCAGGGAGCTGTTCACAGGCAGCTGTTCTCAGACAGCTTGCTGTTCGCAGGCAGCTTGCTGTTCACAGCTAGCTGTTCACAGGCAGCTTGCTGTTCGCAGGCAGCTTGCTGTTCGCAGGGAGCTTGCTGTTCGCAGGGAGCTTGCTGTTCGCAGGGAGCTTGCTGTTCGCAGGGAGCTTGCTGTTCGCAGGGAGCTGTTCATAGGCAGCTGTTCACAGACAGCTTGCTGTTCACAGGCAGCTTGCTGTTCGCAGCTAGCTGTTCACAGCTAGTATGGAGACTATGGAGCTGTTCACAGCTAGCTGTTCACAGGCAGCTTGCTGTTCACAGCTAGCTGTTCACAGGCAGCTTGCTGTTCGCAGGGAGCTGTTCATAGGCAGCTGTTCTCAGACAGCTTGCTGTTCGCAGCTAGCTGTTCACAGGCAGCTTGCTGTTCGCAGGGAGCTGTTCATAGGCAGCTGTTCTCAGACAGCTTGCTGTTCGCAGCTAGCTGTTCACAGCTAGCTGTTCACAGGCAGCTTGCTGTTCGCAGCTAGCTGTTCATAGGCAGCTGTTCTCAGACAGCTTGCTGTTCGCAGGGAGCTGTTCGCAGGCAGCTTGCTGTTCGCAGGGAGCTGTTCGCAGGCAGCTTGCTGTTCCTAAAGGTTAAACGTGGGGCTCTTCCTATCCCCCACCAGCTCTCCCTGGATCATTCACACACGCATAGTTAGTTCAGCCCGGCCATCATCTCAATGGTCAGCTGGTATCAGTGACCAGGCTGGTCAGATGACCATGGCTAAGCATACTATTGGCCACACTCGTTCAGGGTGCCTTATTTAAACGGCCTTCTTGGTGCTTCCTCTACGAGCATTTTCCCACCCACCTCCTGCTTTCATGCTGTGTCTACTTTAATCAATACATGGTGTTGTCGTTGATGCCTGCTCTGTTTTGTACCTGTGGGGTCTTTTCTGCTCTCCCCGCCTTGGGCTTTCCATGTATGCGCATGGAAGGGCAGGGAGCTGTGGTCAGTCCAGATAGATTAGGGAAGGCTCTGTTATAGGGTCGACACTTCACTGTAGCCTCTCAAGTTCAAGTACAGCTTCCCATATAAACTAGCACAATTTCCAGGAAAAACGCCTAAAATGTAATACCACAAATAAATCAAGTGCAGTTCCTCAA
>JAODUE010002681.1:0-11620 GCA_027564755.1 Amblyopsis hoosieri
GTACAGCCATTCACAAACAGTTTCAATGTACGGCTCCCCAGATGGACTTGTGACAACAATTCCTCTGACATGTCAGGTTATCATGCATTATCCAATGAGCAGATACGTAGTTCCGTGAGATACGTAGTTTCGTGTGTTGAATATCTACCGGTAATCAAACAAATCTGGATTCACAACCTCTTTGCTTTCGATATTGTCGTCATATCGTCAAAAATAAAAGAATGTAAAATATCCATCGGGTTCCTGACTGTTTGTTCACCATTGTTTAAGTTAGGCTAAATAGTATTTTGCTAGGTTAAACTAGCTATAGAAGTATGGAAAGCTATGATTAGCTAACGCTTTTCAACAGACAGCCAATGCAGCATACAATATAGTCACATAAAATTATATAAAGTGAGATTTTCATAACCCTCTCGTCCCGCTGCCTGTGAATAACGGAGCGGTATTGGCACCCTGCCATTGTTGTACCGTAGCCTACTATAACTGTTCATCTTCCGAAGATGAAGCTGTCGGATTATTTATAAATGAGGAGAAAGCAGTAGAGTAGAGTAGACTAGAGTAGACTAGAGTAGAGTCCCCGAGTAGACTGTTGGGAGAGGGAAAGCTACCTTAAAGAGTGGTCTCCACCCACTGAGACAGGTGTAATTACCCTATAATCAGCAGTAAACTTTACAATGTGCTTTCTCTCCACAAACTCAGTTAATATGATTGAAATGTTTTTTGAAGCAGGATGCCTGAGATGGAAGCAGGCAATGTATCCTGTGTTTTACTTTTACTTTTCTACTCATCTACTTTTAATCACATCACTAATTTGAGTGACACTTTTAGAGAGTGACATATCCTTTCTTCCTTTCATGATATTTAAAATGTGGAGAATGTCGGTAACTGTAGATGCAGAATGCTGTGCCATCAGGGAGTAAAAAATAATTTCACAGTTGCACCTCAGAAGTGAACATGCCTAGTGCTTCTTTTCCAGGGTCCTACGCAGGCTCTGTCTTGGCTTCTTATTTAGCTGTGATTGCACCCAGCAGGAGCATAGAGAGGATAAGGAAGAAGCCATCCTGTGTTAACACACCCACCCCAAACACACATACTTCTCTCTTCTCTAGTGTGGTTTCACTGTTTGTGATGTCTGCTCTGCATAGGTAGATAAACTCAGCTCAGTTATATACAGTTGCTCATTTACTTGACATGTACAAAGATAAAGTCATTATGCAAATGGTCACACACACACACGCACACACACCCACACACACACACACACACACACACACACACACACACACACACAGTTTGTCACTGATGCTTCTGTGTCAAATTAAGTTAGCGGGTTAACGCCATTTAATTTATTAAAGGAGAGCCAGGGGGGAGACACATAAAAGACTTCAATATTTGCCTGATACTCTGCTGGGAACTGTCTATACTTGTATATGATTTATTGAATTATGAGTAGTCTTACTGAAAATAGTCCTGACTCATGTCTCCCAAATCAATACTCTGACTTTTTTACCTCTTTTTTTTTTCTCTCGCTAGGAGAAAGTGTAGTATTGAGTGTCAGTAGCTGCTAAAGGACTGCTAAAACCGTGTTAAAATCACATCACAGAAAAAGGCATGAAGCAATGTGTTCAGTTGAATATCTAGCTTGACCTCCTGCTAGTGTGTTGTGAAAAGCGGTAAAATGTGTTAAAACTGACATAAGCTTTACAGTCCACAAAACAGTTCATGCAAAATATATGGTCCTTCTGTAAAACTGTGTAAAACGCTCAAACTGTTGACATTGCTTACAGGCCAGAGTGCATACCTGGTCTGTAGTGCTTACTAATGATTACTGATAAACAACACAGCAACCAATTCTTCTGCACTGTATTTTGCAGAGCCTGACTTCAAACAAATTATACCACTGTCTCTCACAGTCTTGAACATGATGTCCATTCCTGGAAATGCATGCACAATGCTGATCATCCAATAATCTGTTAGGTAGGTATGGTATCCTATTAGACACTTGAATATGGAAACAGTGTACAGGTGAGAGCTGTGCGAGTAACAAAACTGACAGTGGTCCAGCTCCATGACAAAGCATGTGAATGGACACAGCTTGTAAAGGTCAGCTATTGCCAGCTAAATGTAAGCTAGTACACTTTTTGTCAAATTCAACAAATATTGTATCTCCTCGCATTTCGCTAGCTTACCGCTCTCTGTGCGTGTTGAGAAAATAAGAAGATTATTCTACACAGCCCAGGCTCAGTAAATAGTAACATAAACAAAGTGGCGAACACCACACTCGTATCAACAAAGCCGTAGCACTACACTTTGCTTCACAATGCATTTTGATGTGTGAAGCACCGCCGCGGAGGACCATGGATACTGTTCGTATTTGAGCTCGAAGTTAGCAAGAATTTCCGACCCTGCCTTTAACTGTGAGGTCATCTCATCCCTAGCACCTGCTGATGACTTACGGTTTAAACAAAAGTGTTACATGTGAGTCAACGAGCACCGCTTTTGGAATCACCATGGCGACGGCCGACTGCTTTGACTGCCGCTTTGGAAGTGGCTGGGGGCACTTATTTCTGGATGAACGCGGACTCCTTGGAAGCCAGGGGAAGAGAGTGGCTCCCCAGCCCTGCTATATCACCACTCCATTTCTTGAAGCCACACCAGGGGTGCTTGGGAGTCATGGCACTTGTTGCTGCCACGGCTGACTGCTGTCCTATAGGCTGACAATGTGGCGCACGTTGCCGCTGGATTTATTTTCTTTTGACTTTTAAGTGGTGGACTCCTCTGGCTAAGAGCTCTGGCTGGCTCTCTTCACCACAGGACATGCACTCTCACAAGTCAGAGATGCCAGGACAAATGTGAAAGACATCGGTGTTATATCATCATAATAAAATAGGTCTACTGAAAATAATCATTATTGTAAGGTAATAACTCATGAACATTATCATGTTTATGATTCAAGGACGAACTCCGCTAATACAATGATGTTCATAGATGTTTTCAACCAAAGAACATATGATAACAAGACACTACTGTTTTGTGTGCTTCTGTATTTGTGACACTATTGCAAATGACTGGTGACTCGTAATTTCTTTCTCTTCTGTCCAGCCAAGACAAGTGTGCCATGCTGCAATTTCCGATGGAGGTGGAACAAGTCGATATTTAATCAGAATTCTGCTTCACATTAGTTGGCATCAACAGAGAAATATGACCAAAAAAATTTATTATTTGTAACAGTCTGGCATTTTTAACAACCTCACTTCAGTGTGGCTAAAATGTATACTGGACATCTTTCAACTCAGGATTCAAAGTGCAGTATTTTGAAGGCTATTATTAGTGCTCAGTTACTTATTTAAATTTGATTTACAACAACTCTATGAAATCTGTCTCATGTTGACATATGATAGCTTCATAGCAAGCTGTTTCGCACAGTAATTGCTTTTTAAGAGTCAACCATACAGTATTTTTAACAGCAAGAACAGACTAGCAGTTTGTAGTCTTATCTTGTAGGCATGTGACATCACTACAGATGGTGTGGCTGTGTTTAATTCACACAACACAGCTGATGCTGTGCATTAAGTCAAACAATCCTTTACACACCAGATGTAAATGTGTGTTTAGTCCCCCATGAGCCCTAAGGAAAACGATAGCATTTTTTACAGTTTACATGCATTATGGTTGCAGAAGCCAAACCTATTAGCCAATATAAAAAATGTTAACTAGAAACCTAATGGTTTGCACCATGAACAAAGGCTCACATACACAAGAGCTCATTCACAGTTTGCATTCAAATTGTAAAATTGTATATTATTGATTTAATGAGCATCATATATTAAGTAATATCTTGATCATTGTAAAACATTATAATAGTAATGTCATAATTTCAGTGAACGTTAAGATTGCAGATTGAATGAACCATAAAGTTGGAATTTATCAAAGTTATGTCTGAGTCTGTTTATGGCCGCCTTTCTTTATAGTATGGAATGACAATCTAATATTTTAATAATATTGGAGAAAGCTGTGACATTTAATCTGATTGTCTTTGATTTGCAAACCGTTAGTTGTGTTCTCCTAATGGGGTATTGTCAGCCACCATGAAAAATTAATTTGAAAGTTTTACTATTTTGTTTGTAGGATTTAGAATTGGATATTAAGAACACATAGTTTTTTCAATTTCAAATTTGAACAAGTCTATAGTAAACATTCAAAACATCTGGAAAAAGCGTATGCATCGTGTATGTATGGTATATTATTGTCATTGGTTTAGAGAAAAGGCATAGCTGGTAAGACCGGCATCAAATCATTAAGTCACACATACAGTATAGTATATGTTGTATAAACCATGCTCTTTGTATTTAAGACACATTTTGGAGTATCTGAGAAATAGTTAATCCATTAATTAATCCATTAAGATAATTAATTATAGATTTGTTTGTCTGAAATGCCTAATGGACCACTGTATAATTGGATCCACGTCAATGATGTTTGAATCCCTGGCTCCATGTATTTCTTTAATCTATGAACCTCTAAAGACCAATGAAGTCCTTCCTAGCAAAACTGCAGGTTCATGATTACTTATAATGTCCATCAGGATGAATGTTTTAACCCATTATCAAAGCAATACTTCATAGCACCATACTTATGGTCTGCATGAAATACAGAAACATTACAGTACATCAATTTTAAATACATGTTAGTAAACATACAGCCAATAGTTAAAACAGTAGACATACATGTAGATTCTACCCTGAGTGGCAAAAGCAAATAAGGTAAGCTTAATGCAGGTATAAATCCCTTTGGAGCTAATGTCTGTAATATCAAACAGAAGCCAACATGAGCCAATAAAGTGTTGTGTCTCCCCCAACAGCTGTGCCCTATTTAAATGCCCAGGAGGACAGAGTCAGTTAGCTAAAACTGGAATAAATCATTTAAATTGATGCAGAATATTTTTTAAATTTTTGTACAACAGAAATGACCACTGCTTATCATTGCAAATGTATAGTCAGCCATCATGGTCACAAATAATGTCACATTTGGATTTGTGTCTTCAGCATATATTTATAACTAATACGCTCTTTCTGTGACACGTTTGCATTACATACAGTAGTTGCATTACAACTACTGGACAAATGTAATAGTTATTACTGCTAAGACACAGACAGACCTGAGTAAGACTTGAGACTGTCTGTGTGCTGGATATTACAGCAGGAAAGTGATGCAGTTTATGTATTAGGGATGGATCTAAATGGTCGATACTGCTCTCGGCTTCACCACCATGTGAGTTGCCCAACTAGTTTTACAGTACATAGTGCAGTTGCATCTCATGGCCAGAGGTGTCCAGGGGGGCCACTAATTTCTATATACAGTATACTGTGTATATATATATATATATATATATTAGGGAGCTGTTTGCTAGACTCTGCCCGACCATTGATCTCAGTGGAATCTTTGCTGAGATTATAGTCTAGAACCCTCTTCACTTTAGCCAATCAGCGGCCAGTGATAAGAGTGATGAGTCATTTTTTCTAAATGTAGTTCTACCTATGCTAAATAAAGCTACAGTTGTAGCAAAGCTGTTTGGTTAAAGGTTGCTCCAATAGTTTCTAGATTATCACGAGGTCTCCGCCCAATTAGATTCAATGACTGCAAACAGTTCCCAATGGAGCATGTCCAGACCTTTTTCACATAAAGTGCATACTTTGGTGCAAGCCTAGGGAGCCCTCTCTTCTGTGCTAAACTCCATTACACTCTATGCAAAACTATCTTTCTAAACAGCGATTCTATTCATAGTGGGTGTCTATTACAGCAATACAGTAATTTCTAACAATGATATAGTGCAACTTCCAGAATTTCCCATAAGTTTGAAGTACACGTTCTTATTGGTTGCTCATCACATCCAAATTTATTAACTGGACTGTCTAGACAAAAATATAGATCTCAATGACACACTGACAATAAGTATGTTTTTGGCTTTGTTATTTGGCCATAATTTTTTTATTTGTGTTATCAATTTCTATAGAAGATTATGAATACAGCTTTCTTTACTTCCATGGAATTAAATGTCTATTCTGGTTTCACGTCAGCTCCGTATACAGCTTTAATGCATAAATAGAGGGCAAAGACACGCTGAATAAGCGTTTTTCAGTGGCCCAGAAGTGTTACCGATGGTGCATAAACCTTACGGTCTGTAAACGAAGAAAATCTTAAATCACACAACATTTACCTGTGAGTTAATTTGGCGGACTAGACTTGATATTATAATGCAATGTTATAAGGCGTACTAAAAAAAATACTGCACAAGCAGTGTGCCACATCTGCCACACCTGAAAACAATTCCAACAGTGACGCAAGGTCACTGTGAAAACATTAATATGGTCTTAAGGATGTCCTATAGAGATGTTCTGAAGGTTTATGGCTGGATGTTGAGCCTATAAGGACTTTGGATGAAGTGAGGGGAAGACTTGTGACAACCTTTCATCCTGCAATGGTGTTTTCCCACCAGAGAAGTTCCCCCATCAGTCATACTGAGCCCTGGGACATGATGACATTTGGTGGGTAGAACAATGTCCCTGCTTACCTGACCTTTCATAAAGGCTCCAGGGATGTTGTGTCGGACAGCACCCACAAAGCTGGTCTCTGTGTGACTTTTAGAACTTTGTTGGTATTCCTGGTATTAGATTTACCTAATATTGCTGAATATATAATTAGCTGTTCATCGGACCCCGCCCTCTCTCCCAAAATATATCTGCATTAGGAGACCGATTGACCACTACTGGCTGTTAATCTGTACGGGTTGCTTTCTCAGATTCGCACAGAAAGCAGTCAGACAGGTTCTGTATTAGCTACTCACAGTGCTTTCATTAACGTGTAATTCATGGCTTGAAAATGTATGTTTCCATGACAGCTTTCCCCTACTTTGATCTTAGTAGGCTACACAGTATGCCAACCTCCAGACATAGAGCCACCAGGCGCCTATAGTGCTGACCAACAACGTCTCAGGGTCAGTACTGACGAGGCAAATTATTCCTAGCTGCAATCATACAAAAGTAAACGGTCATAAAATGTTTGCTAACACTGCCCCCTAGTGCATGCAACAAGGTACATGCGATGATTATCGCTTCACCTGGACCAATTCCTTGAATGCTTCGACCAAGCTGAGTATTCAGTTAGATAATTACAAGATGGCATTTCATACCAAATATTGCTCAATATCATATTAAAGGCATATGTATAGGCCCACCTATGCACAATGGTCAACTAAAACCCCACACAAATTGTTCTTACTGCATTCACCAGTCTTAATTATTAGCTTGGCAGGATCCAGTCTTGGAAGCCTTGGAATGTTGTACATATTCTCCTTCCAAGGTGAAATGGATTAACTATCTATCAAGGCTGGTCAGTAGTATCATTATATGTTCTGCTCTTATAAGCACTTGATTATTTAGGCTATTAGCAATTTTGTTTGACGATTTAATTATATATTTACAAGGGACTAGCCATGATAACAAGATGCTGTAACTATTCTAATAGAATGTTGTTACTATTGACAAATGTACTACATGTAAGTCGGCTGCCAAATGCTTTAAATATAAATTTACTGTAATAGTGTACATGAGCTGGGCCCCCCAGATATAGTTAGTTAATACAAAAACACAATGTACTTTACCATAGCCCATTCAAGCTACATGCATTTCATAAAGTTCTGATTACTTATTCAAAGTAGCTGTTTGCTTTGAATTTAAATGAGGGTGACCTTCCTTTTTATTTCCATGATGTTTTCACGCCCATACAGGTCATAGGGAATTGATTGGACCTTGAGTACAGTACAATGTTCCCATTATGTGCCATTTCAATGTAATCACCCTTTTTCCACTTTGCTAATCTAACAAATATCTTTCCTTGATGCTGCTATCTATATGCAAATGTCTGGCACCTTTGGCTCTGACAATAAGAGAGGTTTGTTGAAAACACCCAAAATGCTGGCTGGTATCAAAGTATATTACAAAATTATAAATCAAGTAATGCCAGCTATATATACCCCACAATGGTTGCTATTGGATTTGTACTACCACCAACAGCCTTCAAACTTTTGTTTCCATAAAATGATTTACCTGAATTCACTGTCACTGATATTTCATTGACAGAAAAACATCTACAGTACACACTGCTAAAACATTATGTCTGGTTTGATATATTAATGTGTTTGTACTGTTTGAAGTATATTTTATACTAGAGCTTTCAGCACAGTGCACATTCCCTGTAGTTCACAATACACGCGTAATACAAAATAATGAGTCTTCATTAACAATAGTTCAATAAACTCAATATAAAATCTGCACGGTGCTTGCATTTATGCTTAGGATATAATAATATGTTTGCTGCACATTTTGTTTACACAGTATGTTCAAATAAGTATATCTGATGGCCCAGAAGCCATATTCATAAAAGTCTTAGTGTCATTATTTATTCAAATTCATATTTGATTTTGATGACATTTTATTTAGCTTCGAAATGTCTGATAATCAATTGATTGAATAATAACAAAACATTCTCAGTTATGATGTTCTAAGGCAAATTCACCAAAAAACATTTTTCTCAGATTAAAGTGTAGGTATTGCTCAATGAGCCACACTTGTTTATCTCACCCAGAAGAGTGTTCTGCTTTGTTACTGTGTTTTGGCTGTAATAAAGCCCTGCACCTGGGTCCTGCACACTGGTTTCACTGGGATTGGTACAAATGCTTCATGCTAAATCAGGATGATTTAGTTAATTAATGTTTTAACTTGTAAGTTTGTTGTTGTTTATTTGTTTTGTTTTTTAAATGTATATTGAAAATAGTTGCCAATATGAACTGCATTATTATCGTAAATAGCTGTTGCTTCTGGACAAATGATCACCTGCCTCATGGTAAATACACAATAGGAGAGCAACAGCAATAAACTGTCATGCAGCCGGAAGGCTGCATGACAGTTTATCAGTGACAGTTTATCATGACAGTTTATCAGTTTATTTCAGACCTGCATTCTGTAGGCTCTGATTTTATGCATTCCCAGATATATTCGGTCCAGACCATCTGGAGCTCACCTCAGGTTCGGGGCCATTTGAACTGCATACAGCTATCAGATAATGTTATCTGGGCGCTACCATGTCCACACTAGCCCTGGGCACACAAAGGGACAGATAAGAGCCATAAATGGCAGATGTATGGTCATGCTTTCCTAAAAAGTTTGGTTGGCAATAATTACAGATAGTAGAGAATATCTGCTACACTATGTTGTGAATAATGCCCATTACTGTGCTCATGTTTCCCCTGAAAATTCTACATTTTGTTTTATAATTTAAATATCTACTGTATGTGTACATACAGTATGCACGTACATTTGAATTAAAGCCTGCTAATCAGTGTCACTCTACAGTAGAGTAACTTGTTATACAAATACACAGTATTTGTTACATTATGTGCATACCTCGTAAAATGCTTCTCCTAATTTATTCCCTATTGGCAATTCTACAATATTTGCACTGTGAGATGTGAATGTGGAACAAGCTTGCCCTCAAGTGGACAATTTCCCTTATGGCATGCTTACTGCCATGCACATAACTACAGTATAATGTAGCATGATGTAGTATTAGTACTCTATTACACAGCCTGATAAAAATGCATTCCAAAACCAGCATATTAAAATATGGGCCATTTTACCATAACAACCATAGCTAACATATCTCTGATTCTTGATGTCAGTTTTTCGTGTTTCAGTAATATTATGGAATTATTCCCATCATGTGTTGTAGGCTATTACAAAAAAAATATATCACGCAATAGATAGAAACTGAAATGATTACATAATATAATTGATCTAATGTACTGTATAAAATACACTTTTGGATTATAATGAGATGATAGTCATTTGTGAGTCATCTAAGGCATATAAACAAAACTGTGTTGTTGTTTTCGTTTCTATAGAAATTGGATGACGTGCCTTTAATTTTAAAGTTCAATCTGATTGGAACAACCTGCTGCAGTTCACTTATCCATTACCTCCTTTCATCTCTTTAAGGCATTTCTTTGTACTTCTCTTCAAACAACCTGTTCTTGTTCCTAATTATAAATTAGACTACTCAATCATTACTACTTATTATTAATATGACGGTTAATGTAAATGTAAATGCATGTTTATACATGTGTATAAACTGTACTAGGTACTAGGTAATATAGGGTTGTTTTGGTTTATTTTAAGGGAGTCAGTGGATGTGTGTGTGGGGGGTTGGGGGGGCAGTTAGGTTTGGCCATTACACCAAGAAAAAACTAGGCAAGCCTAGTTCAGCCCACTGCGAACGAGCCAACACCAGAGGCCAAAAAAAACTTTAGCATGCAGGGTTCTCTCTGTGAAACTCCACAGGAGTCGGGATCGAACGCTATTTGTGGAATTACTGCCATTGTCTACATGGTGCATGGTGCACAACCTTCTCTACTCAGTCAGTAAGCTACATTTGCTCATATTGGCTGGTCCCGTCCTGCAAAAATACACGTGTGACCAATCAATGGCTGTATTTTCAGTTTACCTAAAGTAGCTGGATGCGAAAATGTGATTGTAATGCCACCAGTGGAACCATCAACATTTGGGCCTCACCTGTGGCCAGACTGGTTAACTGCACTCGGAACTGCAGACTTGGAAACAGCAGAAGGATGTAATGAATTTGTTTTAAAGCTTTTATTTTAATAGGCAAATGATATGAGCTCTACAACTGAACACCACATTTTCCTGTTTGGAATAAAGTTCCCCAAAAGTACCCTATGTGTGTTTCTATTTGAGAAAGTACATTTAAAAGTGTTGGTGTATCAAATACTGTATACAGTATTTGATTAATTTTAGAATTGCAAAAAAATCTTGAGAAGTTGTTTGTGAATGCTTTTGGTAATTCCAAAACACTGAGAAGTGTTTTTCTTATACAGCTATTATTACAGTATAGGCCCATCAAAGTGAAGTAAGGAAGTTTCATCCATGCACGAATGCACCCAAGCTTCCAGAAACACACAAATATACAAAAAACATATATTGCCACAAAATTCACAGCACAACACAAACATAAACAAAAGTGTGCTGTGTTGTGGTGCAACACACTTTAGAGCACTCATCCCAGTGAAATAAAAACAGCAGCATCATCATAAATCCTTGGAGAGGCCTGCTAATCCATAATCCTACAGGTCCTTCATCTGCCCCTTCATACTCTGTGTAAGGACTGTCCCACAACAAAAAGGTCTGGGTGTGAAGCAGACCGTGGTGTAGCTCTTAGGACTGATTGGTTACTCCACATGTCATCATCCCTGGTCGGTTCATACTCACGCCTATAAGAACAAGGGAATGTTACAAAGGTTAAAGTAGATGAGAGATGTGGGACAGGTGGGTAAGCTACTGTATAGTTAGAACCAGCCAGAATGTGTCACAGAGCCTTCACATTTTGAAATATAAAGCCCAATTATGCACTCAAATCAATTGTGTACACTAGTGTTTTTATAGTGTAATGATTCAAATATTATAAGCATGCTGTATATAGAGCAGGGGTAGGGAACCCTGGTCCTGGAGAGCTGCAGCCCTGCATGTTTTAGATGTCTCCCTGCTCCAAC
>JAODUE010002682.1:0-11618 GCA_027564755.1 Amblyopsis hoosieri
TGTCCTCTCAAAATAACACAACACACAGCCATTAATGTCTAAACCGCTGGCAACAAAAGTGAGTACACCCCTAAGTGTAATACTGTTACTGATAATTTCCAGGTAAATAAAAGGAACTGGGTAGACAACATTGTTGTTTTTAATAGGAATGTGAACCAGGTCTGTCATGCAGAGGGTACATTTGAAAAATAACCATCCAACCAACACAAGACTGAATATGAGACGTTCCCTTACTCTAAGAGTTTGTTCCCAGACATGCAGAGACACCGCTCAAAGTAGCACTACTGTACAAATAATGTTTATGTATTGTAAACAAAGACGTAATTACATGAGAGAATTATTTCCAACCACGAGCAGGAAAAAGACTGTTTATGTCAACACCAGTAACATGTACATGTATGTAAGTGTAGCCAGGGTTCTTTCACAGACTAAAATCTGAATTTCCATGACTGATATTTAACAAAAAACAGGCCACCAGATGTCTGTGTAAAATGGACAGACAGCACCATAACGATAAACAAACACATATTTTGTCATTATATTTTGCATAGTACTATGCATGTAAACATTTAGACCATCATTTGTTGAGATTTCTCAAAAAATAATACCATGTCCAGTATCATTTAGATGAATGTCAACGAAAATGTAAATATGCTCCAAGTAAAATTCCCTGCTACTGGGTCCATGATTCGACCCAAAAAAAACAATTATTCCATGATTTTTCCATGCTTGGAATAGACTTCTTAAAATTCCATATTATTACAGAAATTCCATGACCAGTGTGAACCCTTTAACATATTTCAAAACACAGAGAAGACATTGAGAAGAAGATGTTGGTTTTATTTATATTCTTACACAAAGCATAAAATAAGTGTGTGTAAATGAGCAAGCATAAATATAACATACAGAAATCTGGAAAATTATTGTGGCTGCAGGATCAGAATGCATTTAATAAGCTTCTTAGGCACTTTCCTGTAATCGATTGTTTATGAGAGCTCTGGCCAATATAGTGATTTATATTATATTGTATATTTGATATAGTATAACATTTTTGTGATTACACAAACAACCCAACCAATGGTAAACAAATACATATTAAAGGCAATAAGCATTTTCGCAAAATACGTCACAGCACCTATTTCCACCAAGTACCACCAAGAACAAAGTTTAAAAATATATTTAAAAAATAAGAACAGTATTGCAATACATTGTTTTTGACATTCTGAGAACAGTTCAAGTGTTCATACATGTCACAAAAAGGCAGCAAGTCATTTGTTGGACTGTTTAACAAATCACTTTAAGGCGTTAGCAATATAACCTAATAGTAAAAAATGTATCAGTAGTATCAGCTTTCACACAAACATATGGACTATTCTTTTTCTTTTTATGCATTTATAACTATGAAATGCAAAATTAAGTAAATATTTGCATGGTGTAATATATTTTGCAATAGGCTTCTGTATATCTGTTAAATACAAAAGTTGGTTGAGGACAGGCTATTCTTTATTTGGCTTTTTTTTTATATAAAATTAGCTTATTCAAAGTAAAACGAGCACATATAAAGAGACAGCATAAACATAACAAAAAGTAAGACCTGATCTATCCACTACACTCTCTGCCATTTGTCTTTTCCCCAAGATAGATAAATCAATAATTTCTCAAACGTTGAATATGCAAACCTACTCTTTGGGTATACATTTCCCACACAAGGCCTTTTGTTTGTGATAAATACTAACAAAATATCAGAACAATATCCAATTGAAGAAAAGTGAAACCACAACTGAGACAATACAACCTAAAAAAAAATTCACATTGATGAGTAACACTATGATCAGATTATCTTTCGCAGTTTTAAAAAGGTTAGATGCATCATGTTGAATCCAGACATGTTGAATCCAGCCAACATTATAGTCTATGAAAACTAGCTAGATGAATGAAATCAAATTGATTGAATAGATGTGTGCTTGAGTGCGCAAACCCTTATTGTACACTGACATACAATTATTTAATGCAGTTAGTTATACTAAGCACATATGAGGCAATACATTGTGAGCAGGTGTGAGGCAATTTTGAGATCTCCCCCACCTCAACAGTAATACTTCTTAACTTGATGACTTACTCCTCGGTGGTTAGTGCCCAAGTCTCAGTGACCTTCTAAAAAGGGATCTCCTGTTAGGTTTGGTACTTGCCAAGAGCAAAAGGACCTTTCAGGGTCACGCGGCTCACTCAAGGACTAGCTCCGGCAGACCGCCCCCCATGACTTGAGAATCCCCCGCCTCGTTGGTCTCCATCCAGAAGCGACTTGTGATTTCCGTTGCTATCCATTCCTGCCTCTTTTATTGTTAGTGTTAGACGGTTGATTGCTGCCCAGAGCTGTTCATTCTCCTGGAGCTGATCACTGACCTGCAGACAGCCAGAATGACACTTCTGTAGTCTCAACTAGTCTCATGAAGCAAAGCAAGTAACCTATTGAGGTGTCTTAAACATCTCACCTGCTTCTCAAGCATCTGGATCTTGGCTTCTTGACCAGCGACTGTTTGTCGCAACTGCAAATATAATAAAGTATAACATTTTTAAGGGTTCCTTTGTAAGATCTACAATTGTGCTACTACGTTGTATTTTAAAACGAACATTTGAGGAAGTATACGTCAAACTACAGTACCGAAGCAAAAGTAGTCTTCTCTGGTTTTACCTAGGCTGCTGCTGCAATAAAATGTAATTTGGAGTTGTGCAGAATCGTGCTAAGATTCAAAATGATAATACAATAACCCAATAAGTAGTGAAGAGTCTTTCCCACAATGCATGACAGTGCGTTTATCCAACAGACCTGTGACATCTCCATAGATGCTTCGCAGCAAGATGCCAATTCTCCTTTCTTAGAGACTTCAGCTTCCCCCAGCCCATTCACCTCCTCACTGTCCATTCGTTTAGTCTGTGGAAACAAACATGGCCATTGTGGAAGGTAAAACACATTGTGTGTGTGTGTGTGTGTGTGTGTGTGTGTCTACACGTGATTCTCCAGAGCAGAAAACCAGTCACTGACTAGCACCAACTAGTTAAACAACCGTGACTGTTTGGTGAGGAGTTCCAGAGATACTTCATGGGTGACCTCAGTGACCCCTAGACTGAAAAACACACATTTTGTGGGTGTAAACATGTAGAATGGAAACGGCACATCTACTGAGATATTACCGAGAGGCCCTTCTCAGTGTTGGCAGCAGCAGCTGCAGCGGCCTTGAGCTCTTGCAGCTCCTCGTAGGGGAGAGTGGCGCTCTCTGTGAAGGACACGCAGCCTGGGGCAGAGCCCCGGGAGTCCTCTGGTATGGGGATGAACTCGGCATCCTGGAGCTCCTGGAGAGGAAATTCAGAGACAGATCAGAAGACACTCTCAACCTGACAACCTGCCTGGTTATTGAAGTTGATGTCAAGAGGAAATCATTGTCATACAGTATATATAATGCATATCATATAATAACTATCAGTTATTATGCATAATAACAATCTAGATTATTATTAGCTAGCTATTCATAGCTTGCGACCCCCCTGCCTATACACAAATGCCTAAAAGCCTGCACACCAAGTGAGAAGCAGTTGAGAGAACCACTACCTGTCTTAGCCAGAATGGGCAGGAGCTGTCCCCAGTCTGGTTGTCCACAGACACCATGGGGAACTCCACCAGACGTTCCTCCGCGTCGGCCTCCACGGTGCCCCCGAGACCCCTGTCACCACACTGTGTCTCCACTGCAGGCTCTATGTCCAGATCCACCGTGGATGAAGACACCTCATTACCCAGCCCTGGACAGACACGCCCACAAAACACATCACACATTAACCAATACGAACGCAGCGTCGCGCACGCCACGAAAGTGCAACCAGGTGATCTCAGGAATTCATTTACAGGCACCTATGGACAATCCACTGCTGTTGGAGCGAATGGTCTTAGAGTTGAGCACCTTCTCTGTGAAGAGACACAAACAAAGAAGCAAAAGGTGAAGCTAGAGCGCAAGAATCCGATCCCACGGCTGTTAATGTTTTAATGTTTGCTGGTGAACTGACCCATAATGAGGATGGTGTGCCACGCGCGGCAGGACAGGTCTGGCACATGGTGGAGGGAGCCAAAGATAGGTCTTGGCATGGACGGGCACACCTCAGAGCCAAAGCCCTTATCAGCAGGCATGCCCAGGCGCCCGTTTCCAGCGTTTCCCCATGCAAATATCTGATTGTCTGCATAGGGAGCGAGACACAAGAATTGATACTGTATATTCAAACACAGAAATCCTTCTCGGACTGATTTGTTTCAAGTCAACACCTGAAGGAAAAGTACTGTAGGATACCATGGCTGAGGAGATAATGTGTTGTGTCCATTATCCTAACCCTGCGCTCACACGGATGACAAAAGAGGGAGACTCGCATGTTGTTTATTGATGTTCCTGGCTGGTGGTCCCTTAATGGTTGGATCATTTGTTTCAGCCAGGCGGATCACACTGCCTTCACTCTCATTGGTAGTCGCATCGCTCAGTATCCCAGAAATCTATCTTTGTCCCGCCTAGTGGACACTCGTCTCTTGTCACTGTGAATCGCCAGCTCTCATTGAAAATGAACGGCAGCCGGTCACTGCGTCTCCCCCGTTCGTGGTCCGTGTGAACACAGGGCGAGGCTGAGACACGGTCAATTTCTGACGTAGGGGGCCTTTCTTACCATCGGTGGCAGCGATGGTGAAGCCATCTCCGCAAGACACTTTGGTGACTGCCTTTCCCCCGAAGGGTCCTACAAGGAGTTGGACACCCTGGTGTTTCTTGAAGTCTTTTACGCCCAGCTGTCCGTACTTGTTACAGCCAAAGGTGATCAATCGGCCGCGTTCTGATGAGTCAGAGGTCATGCGGAATGATAAGTCATCGCGCAAGTTATTTAATGACACGTGCAGAATCAGACTCTTATGACAATACCATCGATAGCAGCTGTGTGCGTCTTCCCTGGGGATATTATGGTGACCTTGAACCTTAAAAGCTGTTTAGCCAAGGTGATTGTGGTGGTATATGGAATCCCCTGGTAGCCCTGTGGAAAAAAGAAAACAGTTTTAAGCACGTACAGGCATTGAAAGGCATTACTTCAACAGCACTCTATGTAGTACTATAATACCTCTCCAGGGTGGTTTTTAAGACCAGAATAACCCTGGTTAAGACCCAGCTTGTTGAATTCATTGTTTCCACAGGCCAGTACTTTTCCGGCTTCAGTGAGGAAGAAGGTTCCATCACTGCCACATGCCACAGAGGAGATTGTGGCTCCTTTAGGAATCTCCACCTGGAAAACAACCCAGCGTCACATAGTAATACTGCAAAATAATTTTCTTTTGTTTGTTATACCTTGCTTTTAACCAATGGATTGCATTATTAGTGGCTGGCAGGCTTTGGTACTTTAGACAAATAGCAGGCTTTGCCAATTATAGTCCTACAAAAAAAACGCTTAATCTTACCTGCATAGGAGATGAGTAGTCATCCTCACACTCCAAGCCAAGTCGTCCTACAACGTAAAATCAGAATGAATACAAAAATAAAAAACAATGTCGGAAGAGCAAATTCATAGCCTTCAGTTTGACTTTGCCGCAAGAATCAGTCTGGAGAGCTTGGAAACCGTCGTGTTTCAGGTCGGTAAACCTATAGTGTGTGGCCAATCAGCGTCGCACTGTTAGCTACGGGCGCAGCTTAGGTGTGACGAAGACAACTTGAAAACAACTCAAAAACAACAGTGGCGGGTCCTACAGAGCTCAACTTCGTAGATGATGCATTCTATCATCAGTTTAATTAAAATGTATTGAGCAAAGGTTTTTCTCAACGACTTATCTCCCGACTTTTCTACTGCAAGAGTGGATACAAACACTCTGCTGGTTCACAGGTCCGTCCAATCACCAGCCAAGTATATTTTTCAAAGTGCCTGACCTTTTAAAACAGTTTCAATGGACAGCTCCCCAGGTGGATGTCTAACAGACACAAATATCTGGCGTGTCAGGTTAGCAAATTCAGCCATTAGTAATGACTAGCCATGAGGTAAGTGTCGCCCCCTACTGGTTATTTCTGCTAAAACACAGCCCGGAAGGCGACTGATGGAATCAACCGAAACCCGAAAAGGCCATTAACAGTGCCACCCCAGCCTTTGATGTACCATACTCTCCACAGCCCCAGGAGTAGATGTCCCCGCTGTGGGTCAGGACCACCACATGGTTGTCCCCGCAAGACACCTGGCGGACGGGACGCTCCTCGAAGAACTCCAGCAACACAGGCTCCAGCACCTCCATGCCCAACTCGCTCTCCACACCGATGCAGCCGTAGTAGTCTGACCCGAACATGTACAGCTGGTCCTCGTCTGAAAACAGTCTCACACACACACACACACACACACACACACACACACACAGTCAACAGCATGTCAAGAAACGCCAGGGGTTAGAACATCACAAGTTCTTTATACCCACGTCGGCCTTAGGACTAATGCTGCATTCACATGGAACACTGCAAACACTTTTTGGATGGCACGGCATAAAAGTCCAACGGAATGGCAGCTGCTATGGCGATGTCGCATTGTTTGTATTGTATCTAGTATTCTAGTGTTGTTGCACCAAAAGTATTACCTTCTCTTTGTCTATGTTTTCTCTGTGTGTGAGGGAGCTACGAACATCTGTTTGTCGCGCAGGACGGCAAAATGTTAAAATATTTGAACTTTCATTGGCACGTCGTTGCCGGTGTCGGCATTTTGCCGTCCTGCTCTCGTCCGCTAACATGACATCCGGTTTACCGCCTGCCGTGTTCCATGTGAACGAGGGAGAACACAATGGAAGCAGAAGAGAAGCGTGCGAGCCAATTAGCATTCAGCAGTGTGGCGAGGCATGGGTCCCCCTGAGTTTTAAACCAAAACATCTGCGTTTGTCTAATGCTGACATCAACCACAAGGGCACAAAAGGCAGGGTGCGCCTTAAAAGTGCATCCATCTATTTCAGTTTCCAGCAGGTGGGGTTATTCTCACCCGAGACACAGGCGGTGAAATCAGCCCCACATGCCACTTGTCTGATGGCCTTTCCCTGGAGCCTCTCCACCTTCCTGGGTTGCCGGTACGAGGCCTGGTCTCCGTGGCCCAGCTGGCCCACCATCTTGTTCCCACCTTGGACATTCTGACAAAACAGTTGAGGTTGTTAGCTAGAAAGTAGCAGAAACATAGATGTAGTAACATGTACAGTATGTTTCCTAATTCACTGTATTACTGTAATAGAATGGTTGACACTGTGTGTTTAAAATGTTGTATGTGGACATTTTAAGATGCATTCCTGTTGACCAGGTCTCTCTTGTAAAAGAGATTTTAATCTCAATAAGACTTTTACCTGATTAAATAAAGGCATAATACAGTATATCTAGACATAATCTGAAAACATTGCAGGCAGAGGTCGTAGCGTGACTTTGCTGTAGTAGCAAAGTCCTACAGTGTCCTGTCTGTGGTGTACAGTGGAGTGTAGAGAACGGCTAGGAACTCACAGCCCAGGTGTAAAGCTCCTTTTCCACAGTCACCACAGCAAAGTGACTCTCGCCTGCACACACATGCTGAGCGCTGTTGCCCCCTTTAAAGGTGTCCAACTTCTGGGGAGTAAATTTCCCGCCTCCCCAGAAGTACGCCTCCCTAGAGCGCGTAGTTACCACGGCGACAGGGCTGTCCATTGCCGTGCTCAACCTAAGGTGTGCACAACATGACTAATAAGAAATAAGATGCGAGACATACTCTATAGCGTGCAATTTAAACGGAAATGATAATACCGTACTTGGGTTTCTTTATGGCTGAATTCAGCAATGCAACACGTTCATCAAGCTCCCTGAAAGAGTATAGGGCGTAGTAAGTAACAATGGCTTTAAACAAATTCAAATTATTGTCTCTCACTTTGAACCAACTTACTGTCGGCGGCAGGAAATGATTGGCTGTTCAAGAATCTGGTGGGATGTCGGTCTCTTTTCAGGATCCTGGGGACACAAAAAAACACGATCAAAAGCCGTTGAAATAATCTCAGGTGTTTTTTAAGTAGTTCTAAAGTGTTTAATAAAACAGACATGGTGTTTAATAGCTTGTATTGTAATATTATTATGCTATTTCAAGTGGTTCATCATTTGCACCACTTCCACCCTGGTGTTTCACACAACTCACATAATCCAGGCACTCGTGTACCAGCTTTATCAGAGCTGATGAATACATATTGGAATCCACCTCCATGGTCCAGTTGCCTTGGACTATTTTCACACACAGGTTCAATGGGTTCTGGAAGGAAATTGTGATTTGTTAAAATAATCTTAACATTTCTGATGGAGACAGATGACTGAAGCAATATTTCCCTTTTCCTAACCAAGTTGGAACTGTACCGTTGCATCAAATGTCCTGGTAAGAGTTAAAACTTCAAAAATAACACATCCCATGGCCCAGATGTCTGACTTGAAGCTGTATTTCACTCCCTGGCACAGTTCAGGTGACATGTAATATGGGGTTCCCACACACTGGAATTAAATTAATAGAAAATACAATAACTTAAGCCAACATGTTCAAGTCCATGCACATGCATGTGCACAATACTTTCAATGCAACACATCAAATATTTCAAACTGAGATATGCTAATAAACAAATACAGTCTTGTATGTGTACAGTTTAATTTAATGTTCTACTGAGACCTCGTCTGACAGGAACAACAGCAGATAAGTTGTCTTTACTGACATTCCTAATATGCGCTATAACATTTTCCTGTCAGTTACGCAGGGTTTACAAATACTTATTTTGACTATTGTTCAACTAAATTTTCTTTTAAAACATTATGGCATAATGTACTGTACTGCATAGAGTGTGTGATGGTCTACAATTAATTAATTAAAAAGGATGATACAACTAAAATAAATATTTACAATATCATACATTTTTTCTTATTTCCCATTTATTTTCATGAACTAATCACAACTTACAGTCTCAGCCATGGCAAACTGGGAGTCAAGCTTCTTTGCAAGGCCATAATCCCCCAATTTAATTAAATCGGTCTTTGTCAAGAAAATATTCAGGGTTTTGATGTCTCTGTAATAAACATATTAGGTACAATATATAGTTTGCAAAGTAACAGCAGACTTTCACATATTTGCACAATACAAAACATTATACAGATCAAATTACCTGTGCAAGATTCCTGCCTTGTGAATGTGGGCTACTGCTGAGGCAATTTGATACAGGTACCATATGACCACCTAAAAAAATAGTAAAAGACTGCATATCATTCCAATTTTTAACTAAGTATGAAGAATATGAGTAGGAGAGACAAGATATAGGTCAGGGATGATGTTACAAATCAGAAATGTCACAGCTTGGGCCAAATCTGACCATGTGTTTAGGCTAAATACAATGCATTTTTTATTTTTTAGACTGATTTCAGAATTAGTCCAAACACCCGAGCAGACAACTAGTACAGCTTACTATACATGACCTTATTTCTTTCATACCATCTCAGTAAATGGTTTCCCTTTCTGCTGGTTGATTTTATCATATAAATTTCCTCCTGAAAGCAAACAAAAACATTAAATATTACCCCCAAACGCAAACGGAGTCTTCCTTGAGCATAAATTCTCACTGTACTTTTTTGTTTTTACCATTGCAATATTCCATCTCAATAAGCAGAGTGTTCTTGTCCATGAAGTGATTAAAGTAGGCTATGATGTTGTTGTGTTGCAGTATGGACAGAATGCTGATCTCATTCATGACATCTCTGCGCTCCTTGTCTGAGAGGCAGTTTAAATCCACCTCTTTCCATACGACAAGAGAATTGTCCTGCGAAGACAGCGAGGGAGTCAAATCTCAACCTAATCTTATTTAAATATTAAGTATCTTAAAGTAGGATATTTTTTCATACGTTAAATGTTTAGTCAAGATTCTCGCAAAGATGGAAAATGAGGAGCAGTGGGCTAAACAAGGCCAACACTGCACAATGTAGACTACTACATTGTTTATCTGATTTACCTCAGTTCTTCTGTAAAGAATCGCTTCTCCAAACGCCCCCCTCCCGAGGATCCGGATAGGAATGTAATGTAACTTGTCCTCTTCTCCACTAAATGTACTTGACGATGACCGTCCACTGGCAACAGACTCACTACCTAAATCTGAATTTAGTGAGTCAAAATGCCTTTCATAATCCTCTAGAGACATTTTGGCACAAATGTAGTTTACCCAAATAACATATTACGCCTAATAATAGCTTATTCTAAATTGTATTATATGCTATGGATAAATCATAGCGTACAATTATTACATCACATATGTACGTTTAAAGTTTGGAAGCAAAACAAAAGTTGTAACTATAGCTGTTACAGTGCTGCAGATTTGCTACAGCAGTTAGGAAGTCATACGCAGAGCGTTTCAGCTCATCTCCACGAAAAACCTAAGATAGATGCACAAAGATATCAGATGGCGATCTGTATATGTTATTATACATCCTGGATTCCAGTTAACACGCGTTAATTACTAATAATACGCAATAACGTATATAATCGTTCTAATAAACTTTCGTAACTATAAAATCAATGTTTACAGCGCCGCGGCATATAGAAAGTGCACCGCAGCGCAAGGAGTCCATCTTTTCTATTTCCATGCATGTACACAGACCCGGAAACACTCTCAAATGACATGTCATGAGCCTAACCTAAAAGGAACACGTTTATTACTTCTGTTCTGTCAAAAAAAAAACAGCATAAGGCTAGTGTACGTCGAACTCACTGTGCATTAACTCTGATAATCTAAAACTAAAGCACTTCTGAATAGGATATCATATATATCAGCATATTTTCATTCAAAAACGTATGACGTTATTTACCATCAGTAGGACTACTACAAATGCACCAATTCGACTATTGTATGACTGCAATGTTGACTTTGCAGCACTCAAATAGTTCAAAGTTCTGCTGGAAAAAACGTGCACAACCAAGCAATGCAGTAGCATAGGCAGCTCAGAGTGCCTACTAAACATTAAAATACAAAACCAATATTGGCTACAGATATGCTTTCAAATGATGAAGATAGCCCTGATGGATACTCATTCAAACACAAAGCAAGAAGGAAAGGTAAGCACAAATAAAAATGCCCCTAAAACTTTGAAAACGAATCGTTTGGTTTTCTAATTTAAATCTGTGTTTAGGACCCAGGTTAAGTGGGCTGCCAAGATTTTCACACCAACGAGTTAACCTGTGTCTAGGAATACTGAGTGTCATTCTCCTCTTAGCTGCAATTGCTATTGGCGTTTATTGTAAGTAGCTAGCTCTACTGTATGTGCACTCTGACTAAATAATCTGGGGTGTCTACACATCATTGGGAACACAATGGGAACACAAACTACACAACTAAACCCCAGCATTGGCAATGTAGTTTGTCCAATTTGTGGGGAAGGAGCTTTTGAGGGAGCATGGAGGGGTGTTTTTGTTTTAATTGAGTTAAAATATCAACAATCTTTCTGCGGCATCGCTGACTCTAACTTTAAATCTTGTCAGCTATACTGTAGGATTTTAGCCTAGCAGTGCTCCAAGCATGCTTTGTGCTCATGACTGTCCAGTCATGAGCATAGTATATA
>JAODUE010002683.1:0-11618 GCA_027564755.1 Amblyopsis hoosieri
CGGTACATTTAGCAAATCGACGTATTTAGTAACCGGTGACGTCGGTTACGTCGACTAATCGTCCCAGCACTACATTTAACCCATTTTATAGAAAATACTGATATATCGTGTGTCGGTCGGTATTCAACCTAAATATGTCGGGATATGATTTTTGGTCCATATCGCCCAGCCCTACAACACACCATAGAAAGCTATTGCAGGAAAAGAGACAGTTGACTGGAGGTTCCGTCAGATTCAAAAAATGCTCAACTGTTATTGGAGGACATGCAAAACGGGGCGGGGCTTGGTCAATTGAAGTGTTATTATCTTACAATCTCTGACTCAACCTATAATGATTGATTTGTTGATTGTGATGTATTTATTGGGCATGACTATATTTGTGCAGGAAATCAGAAGAGCTGCATCTGTATTCTCTCCTGGGCTGGGCACCACAACACACTCTAATGCACGCCAGTATTAAGAAACACAGCCGCAAGGTATCTAAGCACCAGCCCAGCAAGACACCATAAGGACCAAGCAAGCTAACAAATTGTAGCCGCGTGCGCACGCACTCACACGCACACTTTGTGGCCATCACATGCACGCTGTGAGACACCCTGAGCAGCGGTCAACCTGTCCTCAAGACCGGGCGTGTCTGTCCTTAGGTGGAAAGGAACGAATCTGAAGGAAATACTACACAGAATAGAGCTCGGGGCTCACAGAGTCAGAGAGAGGGGAGCTCATATTTTTAGCATCACGCGATACGTACGGAATATAGCGACGGGCTAAACGATTATAATTCCAGTCAATTAAAATTATTATCACATCTCCTGAAAAGAAGGGAAAAAATATACAATTTCCTTCGGGTTAGGTAATTGTTCATTTTCAAAAGACTTAACAGTAAGAATAGTGCAATGAAAACCCTATGAGACAAATGTATATTTAAATGATATGAAACTAGGATGCTTTTTAAAGCTTACCATAATATTCTGTAAATTGTGAGAGAAAAAAGCATATTGTTAATTAAATAAGTGCAGGAATTTAAATTGAGTATCAAAGAAATGTGCAATAACAACTGCCACTGCAGAAGAAAGCAGATTGTCATCGCAAAAAAAAAGAAAGAAAAAAATGATTGTGAAAGAAGAGTCAGTCCGATGTGATTGCACAGCCTTGATGCATCACATGGTTCTGGTCGATATCTTAGGTCTGGCTATATAACTGGCCACTCTGTACCACAGAACAAATCCTCTCTAACACAAACTACTACTTGACAAATGGCCTTTTATCTTATTGCAAGGATGTATCAGAGCTTAGCCATTTACTTTTTCTGTGCCAAGTGATGAAGGAATGGAGTGAGAGAGAGGATGTAGAGAAAGTAGAGAGAAGGTAGAGAAACACAAGAGAGCGTCGCAATACCACCACAGCATCAAAGTGGACCAGCAAAGAGGAAGGCTATAACTTGATATTACTGGTGAATCGTGACGATACCCTGACCAGCCTGTGGGGGCTAAACAAGCAACTCCACACTAGTCCAATATAAGAAGAATGTAATGCTGCAAAACAATTAAATCTTTTTTTTTTTTTTTTTTTTAAACGAGAGACACCCTCTTATGCCGCAACCATGTTGCATTATGCATTCCGGGCAACGGAGTGAGACATGGGGTGTTGTTATACTCCCAGAGCTTGACTGGGATCTGGCACGCATCCCACGACAAGTCATATTCCATGGTCCTACTCCCACACCAATCATATTGAGAAGATTTGCATGCATCTTTGGTCATACATACGTTTTTATTGTCATCTTAAAAAGGTAGTCAGCTGTGGCAGGCTAATTGTAAGCTAATACACTGTCAAATTCACAATATCTCTTTTCATTTTCGCCATCTTACCGTTCTCTGCATGTTGGAAAAAAATGATCCGGTACTTTTACACAGCCATGACTACATAAAATCGGAACATAAGCAAAGTGGCAAACATCGCTCACAACAACAAAGCTGTAGTACTACGCTATGCTTCACAATGTGTTTCAATGTGTAAGGCGCCGCTGCGGAGGGATATTATATTATATAGATATATTATTTGAGCTTGAAGTATTGCAAGTGTTATCAAGAATAACTTCCACTGCCTTTAACTTGTCCTAAGATTTCAGGTTGATAAATGCCACTGAAAAGTCTCATTGACACATCAACAGTCTATCTGAGAAACTTTTCACTGAACAGTAGCTCTTAGAGCACACGTTTTAAATGTAATAATCAGACCACTCTCCTCGTTAATGCATCAAAAGAGTAAAAATCACCACAAATCAATTTGAGAAAAGGCTTTAACACTTTGTAGACGAACAAACTGGGACAAAGTTTGACAAAAGCAGAAATGTCCACCGAGTGAAAGGGAACAAACACCCCTCCTTTTTGGTGTGTTTGGGGGTGTGGGGAAGAGGGGGTTGTGTCAGTTGGTGTTTCAAAACCTGACAAACAAACCAGTCGTTCTTTCGTAAATGTGACTGGCAGGCTTGCTGGGTCGAGGGAGACCCAGAGACCATAGAGACAAACCGAGCTTTGTGAGAGCGGTGGGCAGCATCTGACTCGCCCAGGACAGCTGCTCTTAGATGCACCCCCACACCGACCCGCCAACGCTTTCATCCCGCGGGGACACATGCTCATTCAACTGGCTAAACGCACAGTCGCTGCCCGGAGTGACAGTCAAATCAGTAGCAAACTAGCTTCCATCGCTAAGCTAAGCTAAAATAAGCTAAGATAAACTAAAATACACTAAGCTAAGGTATGTCAACCACACTGAGCTAACCACCGCACAGTGGCAAGCTTTCATGTCCGTTTGTTAACGGCTAATCTGACTGCCTTCGATTGCACCAGTTTAGCCCCTTGACAGGAAGCGCAGACTTGGCGATTAACAGAAAGACAAGTGATTAACATTTGGTGTGTGTGTGTGTGTGTGTGTGTGTGTGTGTGGGGGGGGGGGGGGGTGTAGAAGTAACAACTGAAACACTAATTCTGTGTCCCTCAAGCCCAGATCAAAACCATCTGATAAAACGATAACATGCATACATTTTTTTATTACGGTGAGCCGCCTGGAAAACGTGGGGTTCAATCTAGGGGGGCTAGAAAAACAATGGCGTGCACCTTTGATAAAGTAAAGTCAGCACTTGCAAGCCAATACCACTTTTTGTCAAATTCACCAAATAGCTCCTTACGGTCCGCCATTTTACATGTCTCTGCGTGCTGAAGAAAAATGATTCTAGTGTTTCTACACAGCCCTGTCTCCGTAAATAGGAACAGAAACAAAGTGGTTCAGACCGCACCACAAAACAATATCCTAGGCATGCAATTCGTTTCCAATGTGTGGGGGCGGAGCTTCTGATGGAGGGAGCACCCTATGGCATTTTAATTTAGGTGTTTTTGTTTTGATCTAGTTCAAATATAAAGAAGCTTTCTCCAGAATCGACTTAATACTACTAAAAAGATTTAGTGTAGGTAAAATTGCCGGCCATGTGAGAGTGCTAGGCTAATAAGGATGCAGGTCAACAGGACATCGCTGGCTTGTCAATAAATCTCAGCTAAGCTAGCCAGCCACTTGGCTGTCTTCCCGACTTCCTTCCTGCTACCATTAGCCTCCCCGACAGAGCATGTGTAAGCTTAGCTAAGTCATGGGTTGCGGTTGTATTGCATTCGGCTGTGCCGAATAACATGCTTAACTAGCCTACAAGCCAAGCGGTGCTATACAACATTGGGTATTAGCGGAAAGGTTCTCCCTGACCTTTATCATTTTTCTACCACTAGAAGAAGAATCAACCCCCCCTTTCTTTATTTTAGTCAAGACAAGCTCGGCCTCCCATTCCCTCCTTGGCAATGTCTTTCAACAACAGCAGTAATGGTAATTTTCTACAGAGGAAACGTGACACCAACCAGCAGATGGTCCACCGGTTGGGATTCCCAATCCGCCGAACTGGACAAAGTCCACTGGTTGTGTAGGCAGCATATGAACACTGGGTTTTATATTTAAATGGATTGGGCGTGTGGGGCCGCACATACAATTTCAACATCCCCGTTCTCGTCTAGCGCTGCTCAGGAAAGGATGCGATCATGCTAGCTAGGCGATGCATCAGACAGCAAGCTGCTTGATTCATTCATGGCTCAAACGCGAAACCACCCCGTTGTTGATAAGGTAGTCACTAAGACATGTATTGCGACACCTTAATCATAATTGGCGACAGTGACAAACACTGATTCTCTTTTGCCATTTCTGTTCCCGTGTAAGCAGTCAGTCTGTGCTGCATAACCCAATTATCATCGGTCAGATGTGAATCCTATTTTTTTTAAAAAGGTGAACCGTGCGGCGGATGAAAGCAAAACACGGCTAGCTATGTCTCCTATGATGTAGAACAGTATAGGCCGTGCACTGCGCCTCCAACCAACCTTGTATACTTGTCCATAGGTGCCATTTCCAACCACTTCCACCAGTTCGAATATCCCTGCTGGATCCTGAGAAGAGAGACAAAAGACGGACAGGCGTTTCAATTTACAGTGGACAAAAAGGCACACGTTATTAAAACGTTTTCTTTCACGGCCAGGGTTCACTTTATGGCAGTTGTTGCGCCCTGATCTGCCCTACATGCCAAATGCATCTCGAACAAAGGAAACACAGACACTGGCAACACCTCGATGTGGCTCAATGGTCATTTTCACTAGTTATTTTACACAAGAGGGAAACAATAAAAACACTCAAACTTTTCAGGGTTTGTCAGGTTGAGGAACTCGGCAGCTATTGGTGCACCGATTTGTGAAAATTAAAATAAAAATGCTCTCTAAAACAAACAGACATTGCCTCGGTCCGGCAGCACATACCCGCAATGAAGCCAAGTCTATGTCTACCAGACTTTTAGCCGGAGAGTCGTTCGCCATCTTACAAATAAAAGCCGATCCTTCTTTTTGCGATTAATGGCAAATATGCAGTTGGATCATTTGGGGTATCCCCGAGGATCGTCGCCTATTCCTCTTTGTGGTCCGCTCCTTGCTCGCAAACGCTGGGCTGGTTACTCCATGTTGAGGTGGCAGCACGGCCCTTTGCGCAGCTCCCCAGATCGGTCTCTAGCGAGCTCCGCCTCCCCTCTCTCCCAGGACCGAGCAGCACAGACGGCAGAACACGTGTGCTGCCGAAATTGTTACCCCCATCGATATTATTCCCGTGCGAGTCTACTGAACACAGAAAATGCACTTTCCACCAAACGTTTTTATTTGTGTGTCGTCTGTATGCTGGCCCAACGAATTACTTCTAGCAATGAAGGGCGGGGTACGTTACGCTACAAAACCCATTGCTAACTTACTCGGCTAAAACGGTTGCTAATAATCAATAATGCTAACAACAGTCCGAATAGTCGACAATGGAACGAATTCGGCGAGGATACTACTTTCGGCATTACACTGAGCGACTAATTCACAAAAATTAAATCTTCCACATTTCGAGCGAGCATAGACTGCTAGATACATGGCCCGTGGTTAAAAACAAGTATCATATAGTATTCAATGCACAATATTTAGACAGACTACGGAAAAACATGGTTTATCAGAGAACACTAATGGACATGCGCATTTGAGACATCACGGTCAATATTGATAATCATGGGTGTGGCATGTGAAAAGAGGAGTCGCGATAGTTAGCGTACTGCTTCGACGAATATGAATAGGAATTATAATATATGTGGTATGTGATTTATTACATTAGATTGGAAAACCTGATCCTGTATATTGTGCCGCTGCCATATTAGCCATACCCGAATTGCAACTTAATATTAATGTTTGTTAACTTTGTATTTGTGTCAGCTTGTGTTACCAAATGTTTATTAGTACGTATACATTTATCATATCAAATGTTTATTTCTATAGTATGTGTATTTCAGCCAACTGTTTTATATCTATGTATTTACTATGTAAGATGTCCTTGGGTGTTTAGAAAGGCGTCCAAAATGAAATGTATTATCACCTTACAACATAATTATTAGTTATTAGCCGTGCTGGAATACAGTGGCTGAGAAATTGATTAGTATAAGAAACAGTACCGTTTCAGACACACAAGAAAACAGATACATCGCTTACTGGAGTTTGTATTTTGTAGATTTTACTGATTTCTATAATAGGGCCTACAGTAACTTAAAGGATATCGTTTTCATAAAATCAATTGTCTGTATTTTTCCTCCACCATGTGGACATTTGATGTAACTGTAACATCTTACGTTTTGTGACCGTCTACTGGCATAAATTACTCCATTTAAAAATGTGTTCAAAACTCAAGGGTTTCCACGTTGTGACTATGAAATCAGCATATAAAGCACCACACCAGTTTCGATGTTTATAGATGAATATGTAACAGTGGTCAGCAGGTAGCTGTGAGGTGAAGTTAATGCTCACTCTCCAACACCTCAGACAGGCTAGGGCCTATATGGGTTTTGGCCTACCTTGTAGAGGGGCCGCTCTCTGTATGGGAGATCAGAGTTCAATTACCCGAGGGGGACAGACGATCTCCGTCAAGTATATTCTTGCCAGACAAAAAAAAAGGAAAAAGAAACCCTCTCCAATGAAACCAGTTTATTTTACAATCCTTTAGTACTCACTAGCTCTTAACTTATATCTTAAGTATGAAAACATATTCTAGACTGCAGGTTAATGATGAATGTTATAAATATAAACACGTAGGGTAACATATCATTAGAACACTGGTATAAAAATTTTATTGAAGACTCAGAGCTGCCAAGGGGTGGCCTGTATCAAAATTAGGCCCCGCTACAAATCTCTCGACTTGCCAAGGTTTTTTTTTTTTAATAAAGAATTTGAATATTGAGCCAGTTTTATTATTAAACACAAATCATGTGTTTGTCCCTCTGTGAAGATATTTTGATGTGTCCAATATGTGGCCATCCTAAATATGTCTTTGAAAAGTACACAGACAGTACACAGGAACATTAACTAGTTTTCAGGAAGTGGGCCTGTTACAGTTGCATGGTATCATGTAAACACTGCAAACATTTATTTTCTATTATTAAACTGTATATAACAAATTCCTTCATTAAGAACCCCCCACCCCTCATTACTAGAGCTGTTTTGTAACATTCAAAAGGACTCGACCAGTCCACATGGGCTACAAGGCACATGCAAACTTGTTAAAGATCACACATCTTGACTCAACAAACCGCTGTATAACGCCAGTGTCTAGCTCTTGCAACACCACAGTATGGAGTAGGCCGCGACACGGTGCCCGGAATGCCTCCAACTAACTGCAGGCGCTGCTCGTCCGTCAGCTGAATAGGTCGGAGAGGTAAAACATCTCATGTATAATATGTTTGTTAAATAGGATTATAATATAAAAACAGCCAGCGAGGGCACTGCCTGCAAACAGCCGCTTGCTATGTAAGTCAGCGTGGCTTCGTAAACCCTCTATGGCACAAGAGCTACAAAGCAACACACCTTGGGAATCTGTACGCTACACACTGACCCGAGAGGTTGAGGCTGAGCAGAAGAAGAGAAGCAACAAGTTGTCGGGCTGTGCGCTTCACTTCAGCAGGAAATTGGGGCTGGGGTACCCAAAGAGGTGAAAGTCCCCCCTGTAGCGGGCGTAGAGGCGGCCGACGTCTTGTCGACGGATGCCCTTGAAGTACTGCTCCACCTTGGAGCGGTTGTAGCGCGTGATGCCGGGAGGGATGGCGGGGTAAGACACCAGCCCTTGGATGCCGGCGGCCTGGAGGATGTGAGGCGCGTCGCGCTCCAGCGTCTCGTGATGACCCACCGCGGTGTAACGGATCTGGCAGGGTGCGCACAGCTCGGCGTACGTGGCCCAGTGGATCACGTGCTCGCCGAACTGCCGGTCCACGCGGCGACGCCCGTCGGTGTCGCTCAGGTAACGGACGAAGTCCTCGAAGCGCAGGCCACGTTGGCCGCCTGCGTCGTCGCGCTTGCGGCGGTACTTGCGTATGATGGTGGGGGCGATGTCATGCTGGTACCACGGCTCGAAGCGGGGGTTCTTCACAAACTTGTCCTTAAAGGCGGAAATGAGCCGCTCGAAGGGGTCTCGCACGATGAAGAACTTGAAGTAGGTTCTCAGGCTGTGGAGGAAAACCGAAGTTAAGGTAAATGCTTATCACAACGTATCTGAAATCAAACTGAGATAAAAGAATTTGATTTGCATCCAGCAATCTAAAACAGCTTTTCATTCAATTATACACAACAAAGACATACATACATTTTGCGATATATCACTTTCACAAGTTACTAGTAGATGGAGGCTTTATAGGGAGCACCTGAGCTCGATTTGTCACTTTAGGTCAGACATTTTGTGTCTGTCCAATTCTTTTTTTGGACTGCTTCAAATGTGGCAAATAGAACACAGATGTACTTTGCACATTTTCGAGTGACTGAAGAAAAAAAAAAAAGAAGAATCTTCTTCTCTCTTCCAAGCTCAGTCTTTCTAAAAAGATACCTGAACACCAACCGTTCAGTAATGTCCGCCGGAGTGAAGGAAGACAGGCGTGGCAAGCCGTTCTTCTCGTGGTCATGAACCAGGCTCTCTGGAATCTCCTCCACTGTGGGGAACTCACCTGGAACCCACCACAACACGCCTTTCACCTCCATTCACCATTAGCATAGCCACAGGTACAGTAGTACAGATAACGGTCGCATGGTAAATAGTGTGTTGTAGTAACAGTAATAGTTACTGATTATACAGTAATCTGCTGAGATGTTGGCATAGCATTTTATGTACCCTTGTTATACATTTTGACACCTGCCATTTATATCTATTTCCTGTAAACGGTTTAAACTGAACTTACCAACGGATTCATAAAGATACATTTGATAACATCTTAGTGTATTTTTACAGTACAATCAGCATCGGGGAAGGATGTGTAAGCCCAGGCGGACGGCATTACAGAACACATCTAAGTAAAGCTGCACAACCTACCGTTGAGCACGATCAGCACCTTCTTCCACTGCGTGTTGCCAACCTTGGGCGTCTGACAGAACAGGATCCTCTGCTTGTCGCAGACAAAGATGCGGTCCAGGACGAACTTGTTGACGGAGACGTGCGTCAAGTTCCTGAGAGTGTTGTTCTCGCACACCGACGTGAGCAGCGCCAGCCTCCGATCCACCACCGCCTGCCAGTCTGTTGCCGACGGCAACGGAGAGGGCTGGGGGAAGCGTGCGCGCACGTGCACGTACACACACACGCACATAGTTTTACAATAGAGAAATTCCAACAGAAAATCGTCTTGTTGCAATGTTTTTGTAACACCAGTTTCAACCACAAGGGTAATTCCAGATACAAAATGAGCACTGTAACTTTAAACCGAACGAATGACAGAGATTACATTTATGGAAGAAGTTACCAGGTCTGATGGCTTGACAGCTGGCCTTTCAGGGGGTGCCACCTTTGTGCCCGACTGCACCCAAATACGTGTATAGTCTGTCGCCACAGTCTGAGGAGCATAGTCTGAGAAGCACACGTTATAAATCAGAGATAGTCATTTTTCACACGGGCTAATTATGTACTGGTACAGGTCTGATCTTACCGTCTGTACCGCGAAATGTGATGAATTTGCTAACAATCCAGAGGAGGAGGAGCACCCAGCCACAAACCCCGAGGAGCATCCACTGGTGCCGCATATTTAGACGTCAACCGGCGGCCATTGAAACACTTCGGTTCCACCTATAACTCACACACACACATATACTAATCAGCTCAAACAACTTTCCACCATGCACATTTTTACAACTACCAGTACGTTTACATGCATAATAACACTAATAACAGTAATCTGAAGGTATCATCAGTCCACGCGGTCAATTTCAATTAATGTTGCCTAATTAAAGTAGCCAACATTGTTACTGTACATACATGACTAACTAAATGTGTTGCCTACTCAGTGTCATATGCTGCCATAATATAGAGCCAGATGCTAGCTTACTGTATCTTAATCGTGCTACCAGTACTGGTACCGGTACGTCAAGTGGATTTGAAAATTGGCGCAACACGGTCGGTACCAGTGCCAACCAGTACGGTAACATGTAAATCAATCCAATACTCAATGTTAGCAAATATGATGGTCAAACACATTAGCGTAGCTCGCCATATCTGTCACTGACACTGACCAGACCATAGCATTACACCAAAGTTCAACTTTAATATTTAAAAGTTCAACTCCCTACCCATGCCGGTCCAGCAGTAATAACGCCGCATCATAATGTGTAGTTTACGGTTTCTACAGATCCCTCCATCTGAAAGGTGAAGCCATGTTTGTTAACTTTTCTTCTGTTTCACATCACGATGAAGATTGACTAAATAAACCACGGTCGCCCCCTGGTGGTCGTGATATTATTATGGAGTATGATCATCAGATCTCATACAGTTTCTTGTTTGCTAATATTACCGCGCATATTCATTTAAAATTGCTGGTAAAAGAATCTTCTTAAATCCGATGTTCTTGTCTTAACAACAGTCATTTTGCACCTACACCTTTATGCAAAGGGACTTATACTATAGCCTACATTACAAATACAGGATTATGGAACAGGTCAAGGTTGTTAATAGGTAAAGTGGACATGGTAAGGATTCCATGACTTTACAGATTAGACCTTTCGACCACCCTGACCGCTAAACTGTTCTGTCCCTAGCCTGTTGTCCAAGTAATGTGAACAGAATTAGGATCTTAACTTTTGTGCTTAGACAACTGCACTCCAGGTAAATCATACAGCCTAGGCCTAACATCCCATATAGGCTAATGTCATGCCACCATTAGAGCACAACCTGGTCTAGATCAAACCAGGTTTGAATTCTCTGTTAAACGGTGATAAATGGAACAATAACGTTGTGTATAAACGCTGAACAAGTGGATGTTCTTATCGAAATTGCCACAAGATGGCGCCGTTGCACTTGCATATTGGCGAGATTGTCGTTCTTAGCACATTAACTATCCTTACAACCTGTACATTTCACAATAAAAGACCATAATGTCAATGTTTCTAGAAAAATGATCTCTATCTTTATATTAAATGTCTAAGATATATGAACGGTTGGCTTGTTATGACTGCAGACAATCCTTACGACTGTCAGCAGCCTAATTTGGGCATGTAAATGGAACACATGGTGAAAACTGCTGCATGCATGTGAAAATATGCTGAGAAGTATATATTTGAAAAACCATGTGGTTAAAGAACAATGAGGGCACTGCAGCCGAGCTTGTTTAGGTATATCTGTAGCCTGCAGTTCCTCCCATTGTCTTTGACAAACATCATATAACTTAATCTAGGTTTTGTCCCGTCCCCCCAAATATAATCTGAAATTATATTTGTATTGCCTTCCTGGTTGAAATCCTCTGATTTTACCAGTATCCAAATTTATCTAGTCAATAAAAAATGGTGAGTACACAGAAGTTGGGTGTCGTATTTAGTATATTCATATATATATGTATATATATATACATATATATACATATATATACATAGTCAAATATATATACAAGTAAATATATATATATATATTACAGAGGGGCATATGCATATAACTTGCAGTGGGGGGGGGGGGGGGGGGGGGGGGGGGGGGGGGGGGGGGGGGGGGGGGGGGGGGGGGGGGGGGGGGGGGGG
>JAODUE010002684.1:0-11617 GCA_027564755.1 Amblyopsis hoosieri
TGTCACATGAAAAGATATGCTCACATATTTGCAAATATGTGAGGGGTGTACTCACTTTTGTGAGATACTGTATATGAATACAGTACAATACCCTGCATGAGAGCGCTCACACATGCACACACACACACACACACACTCAGTTCGCCCACTCGCCCGCTCTCGTCCCCAGAGAGCAGCGCAGCAGCACAGTGCCCCGCTGGCCAAGTGTGTGTGATGTTGAAACGGTCCACCCCCGTCTTCATAAGAGCTGCCCCCCATCACAGGAGAAATGCTCTAAATGTCACAGTCCTCCCTCTACCGCTGGACTATTATCTTGTGTGTGCGTGTGTGTGCATGTGTGTGTGTGTGTGTGTCAGAGAGGACTATAGGGAGCGTTTGTGCATGTACAAGTGTGCGACTGTCAGTGGGATATTTCTATCTAACTATGAAATGGGGTCAAAGGTTTAAAAAAAAAAAAGTTTTTTCCAAACCTACTGTAATTGTCTTCTGTTGCAGTTGCAGGCACTATATACTGTACATAATAGTACTGCAATACCACTTTTCTGTTATTAGTTTTTCTGTCGGTTGGTTGACTTCAAATACAACCTGTAATTCGTTACAGTGTCAGACATTTTCTACTTGTGTTGTTATGGACCCCTCCCATATATGACCTTTAATTGTAGTGTACAACAAAACAAAACCCACAACTTTCCAACAAGGGCCGTGCATTGTAGTTATGGTTTACTTACAACATTATGGCGAACAAGCTTAGTGACCCTTGTTATTCCCATTCTGGTATCCTGCAATATGAAAATTAACTAACCACCAATGTCGAATGACTTGATTACCTGTATATTTATCAAGGGAGTTTTGCATCTTTGCACCCTTTAAATGCGAATGATAAATGATGCCTTTTACAAATATGGATATGAATGAAAGTTATAATTAATCAAACATCAATGTAATACATTGACTGATTTGTTCAAATAAAGGGAACATTTCAAACTAAATATAAAAAACAATTTATCAATCCCATTTTAATAAAATCATTTTAATAACTTCCACCACAATCAATTCTCTAGTCGTTTTTAGGGCAGCCATTGCAGTCTGTCCCCAATTAAATAATGTCGGCTGTAAAATAAATGAGCATGACCCAGCAGAAACGGATGCATCACATAAACTAGTGGTCTGTCTGGTCGGAGGCAGAGGTGTGCTCATTAGCGGTATTCCTTCACATCCCGTTTAGTGAACCAGCCGTGGGCCTGCATGTTGGATACATTCTATATTTGATAAAAGTTTGACTTATCACTGCACGTGTGCAAGAGTGAAGCAAATGTATGTATAACTATGAAATGGTTTTCCTGGCAAGGTCTGTTACATTTCAACAAATGCAATTTAGCGGCTGGTGACTGCTCAAGCAATTGCATACGTTTAAATACTGTATGTGTTTGTGTTTGTGTGTTTGAGAGGGTGTCACAAAGCAGCTTAGCCAAACCGTTGCTAGGCAATGCCATTAACGACCATCCCCGCTATGTGTGTTGGTGGCAGGGTTGCTGTGATCGCCACTCCATCTCCCTGCTAAAATAGGAAGCAAAAGGACTATAGATGAAACTCTTAAACAGCCAAAAGGTTAAGTGCTTTCTGGAGAGTCGAGCAGAAGCAGCGCAATAATTGAGGCCTCTCCCATTTTAACACGCATTGTATTTGATCATGTCTTGGCGATGGTGTGATGTCTCGCCATGCAGAAACAGCAAGCTCGGAGTGCAGCACGGGCTGTAATGCTCCTGACTATGCTGTTGCTAAAGGGAGCTGAGTAAAACCATGTAGTGTTTCTACATGTGCAATAAACGATTGCAGCTGAATGTCTGACCAATCATTGAGCATACAGTAAATGTTTGCAAGCGATGTAACACATTGTTCCTATGCCTCACTGTGATTGACATTATAAATCTAGGTTTTCACAAACATCAACATATCTAATTTTATCTAGTTTTGTATCACAGCACCCAGGATTGTTGCTAGGCTATGATCATAATCATTGCAATTCATCATAATTTCAGCATCCATACATTGGGTGGTGAATTCTGAAAACTATGAAGCTCAATGTCCAACTCTTAATAAAACACACTTTATGTTTGCTGAACGTTATTGGAGGAGAGTATTCTCTGTCTCTGCACAATATGTTTGCTCTTCACAGCGGTGTCTCCTGCGGTTACAGGACCATCTCCTCAGCCAGCGCCCAGGGTGGCAGCTCAGTTGGTGCCGACAGCAATTACGTCTTTGCAAAAGTACCCCCCCTCCCTGCAGTGTTCTGATTGGTTGAAGGTGCTCCAATCAGCGCCTAATGATTTGATTGTCGCCTGTTGGCTCTGCAACTATGACTAACTACTTTGAATAGAGAGTTTTCCAGAATGATCTGCAGGCCGTGTGGCGCACGCTGTTGTTGTTCTGGCAACGGCAAGATGGCTCACCGCTCTTCCTCAGTCATTTCAAGCTGAAGTGAGATTTCGACATTTGGCTCTGCAATTTCGTTTTGTTTTTTTTGCCGCCTCAAAGTCAGTAAACGTCAGGTATGATGTAGTAGAAGTCAATGAAAGGGAAGCGAGTTGCTGGTGGTTTGTGCGCCTACTGTTGGGACGCACTAGCCTGGTGTAACCAGACCCAACATTCACTTTGTACGCTATATATATACGCTGTATGTTTTGCCACTCAGCCTGCAGATCACCTCAGGGCCCCGACAGCATGACTCCCTGTCAATCCATCCATCCATTCGTCCATCCACCCACCTATCCGCCCATCCATCCACCCATTCACCCACCTATCCACTAATCCATCCCTCCACTTATCCATCCACCCACCCATCCATCCATCCATCCATCCATCCATCCCAGGTCCACACCGCTCATCTCTCTCTCTCTCTCTCTCTCTCTCTCTCTCTCTCTCTCTCTCTCTCTCTCTCTCTCTCTCTCTCTCTCTCTCACTCATCCTCCCTCCCTCTCCCAGTTGTATGTATGCTGTTTTGCTGCAACAGTGGCTTGTTAAAGCTGACACTCTCAGGTGCCGGATTTGAGAAGCTCACCTACTGAGCTTTATATTAAGAAGATTCTGTGTTTCTTTCTGTATGTGGCAGACTATGTAATTGCAAGGTGTGTGTGTGTGTGTGTGTGTGTGTGTGTGTGTGTGTGTGTGTGTGTGCAGGTGTGTGTGTGTGTGTGGCAGACTATGTAATTGCAAGGGTGGTGTGCGTGTGCGTGCGTGTGCGTGCGTGTGCGCGGGGATGCAAGCTGTACATCTCTGAGTGTGAGGTGTTAAAGTGCAAAATTGTCGTGACAATTCCTATTTTCTCCCAGCCACATTCATTTGTCTTTCACAATGTGTTGTGATGTATTATTCTATAGTGGTCTCCAAGTAAATAAAAAGGTTTTAATTTCCACAGAATCTCTGGTATCTAAGTGCACACTAACAGAGATGTGATTTATTCTCAAAAGAATCCAAATCAAAAGAAACTCTTGCCTGGACTGCTCATTGAAAAGCTTATGTGTGCATGCTCCCTGTCTATAGAACTATGTCCCTCAGTAGACGAAACCACTCTCGATGTGCAGTATATTCACCAAAATAATTAAACATTTAAAATGATGTGTACTTTATGATATAATACTGGTCATAACTTCTGGTGGACTGGCAAGGCCTTGTTTCGGGATGCATCTCCACCAAAATAGACCCATAGAAAACACATTATATTACGAAACCAACAGGTCTATGCCAAGCAATGTGATTGATTAGCCTAGCTTGATGTCAATAAATGAAGCTCCCTTCAAAGAACCAAAGGAAGGGAAATTTTGATCCTTTGCATGTTTGGAGGATAATCGTATATTGTATCGTAAACTATTGTGACGTAATCCTGGGTATATTTGAAACACAGGGTTTCAGGATTTGTCAGAATTTAAATATATAACCTGTGGAAGTCGAGGTTTGCAATTGGCCTTGAAACCAACAGTGATCACTCACTTATAATGAAATTACTGGAACAGCATTGTTTTTGCTCTAGGTACCTTGTAGGTAGTGCTATTGGATCTGAATGAGTCTGTTGAGAACAATACATTTATTTAAATACAGAATCACTTGTTTAGTACAATTAGACAAAGTGGTTTACACACAATAGAAATAATAATACATAATATAATAATAATTATATATATATATAAAGCTAAATATACAGTTTAAATACAATGCTAATGCTACAACACATTTTGAGGTAGTAATTAAAATATTGCACTGATGTGACAGCTCTGCCATTCTGTGGTAGGCTGGTCTAGGGGCACGTATAGCACGTGGGTTCTTGAGAAACGATGGAAGACAGTGGAGACCGTATAACACGTCGACATGTCACTGTGAGGATGTGACGTTATGACCCCATAGAGAGCCTAAGTCACATCCGCATTATGGGACCTCAGTTCGAAAAAAATATGTACGGTAGTCAACGGCGACAATAACATTATTTTTAGATCCCGTTTGCTTTGTGACACAAAGTAGACAATAATGACTATTTAAAAGAAAAATTTGAGTGAGGAAAGTCTGTTTGTCGTGGATTTGTGGAAGTATAAGACTGTGAAAATTTGTAGTTAGTAAGACTACAAACCCTGTGTCGCATAACGTTTTCGCCCCACAATTCACAGGCCAAAGAAAGCATTGTTTTGGTGACGTGTGCTGTGTGAAAGCTGTAGTTCACTGAGCGGTTACAAACAAAACTAAAGATTACTTTATAGTTTTACAACAAACTGCAACGTTCTTGACTTGAACAATTTTCTTTGAAATATGCAAACATCGTATGTGTACTTAGTGTCACAATTCAAACGAGATAAAAAAAAAATTAGATTCTCGCCGTTGACTACCATACATATTGTTTCTAAACTAAGGTCCCATAATGCGACTATAATGTGACTCTTTATTTTTTTTAATAAAAAGCGCTGGCCTGGGCGTTTTTCATGTAGAAAAAAAAAAGCATCTGAAACGGTTGTTACGGTTGTTATGGGAAACACCAGGTCTCACTACGCACTTGTGATTGGTCTACTGTCAAAATAGCGGATGACGTTACAGAAGGGCGTATTCTTCTGAGAAGTTTAACTTTTCTTAACTGAAGAAGAATCCCAGAGCTGCTGAAAAAAAACGGCTGCGGCAGCATTTATATCCATCGCCCAAACATGGTCCGCTCCATAGGGATATAATGTAAAAAATAAGTTACGTCTGAACGCGGCCTTAGGCTGTCTATTGAGGCAAGGGTTTAACAAACATATAAAAAATAAAAAAAAAACGCCTTTTTTTTTTTTTTAAATCCGCCTTTCTCTTTACTTTATTTACAATATTAGCACTTCATTGGTACTTTTAAATTTAAATTTGATACATGTTTTAAACCCCCTGTAATATTACATAATGTACATCATATTTGTTGCAAAGGTGTAACATATTAGCCCTACTGACGTGCTGCTGTTATTCTAACAGAATGTCGGTTGTGTACGGTTGTTGACTAATGTACTGTTTGTATTGTAAGTCGCTTTGGATAAAAGCGTCTGCTAAGCGATGTTAATGTCCCATGTACATGAAGACTGACAACATATAGCACAAGTAATTAGGAAATAGCAGTAGACATCAAATTGTCATAACTGCCCCATGACTGATCATAAACGGCAGTGTGTCAGTCACGATCCAGTAATGGAAATAAATAAATGAGAGTAGGGCAAAGTGGGGTCTACTTCTAATTGATTTTCTGGGCTAATCTGAAAAGAGCAACATCAACCACAAGCAGTGGGTGGGTGGGGGGTGGGGGGGGGGCTATGTGTGTTATAAATCACCTCCTACGCACTGGAATATATATACACACACACACACACATCTAAGAAACCTCACAGCTTCAAGCGTTTCTGCTGTGCTCTAAAGCGCGTCCCCCACGTCGTAGATGACAGGGAAATTACTAGATGCCCAAACATAAGGGAGCTGATGGATGGATGGATGGGAAGAGGAAGGGGTCTGTGTGTGTGGGGGGGTGGACAGCTAAGCAGAGCCCCCCATGGTGTATTTGTGTGTGGACTGAATGAATCGGGGTGAATCAGTGAGCGAAGGAGGGAGAAACGGGGGTAAGACGAGGGTGTGGGGTAATGGGGGGGGGGGTCAACGCTGAGATCAAATTGGACCCCGGCAAGACCACTGCTCCCCCAGTGGCCAATTAGAGCGGAGACTGGGAGAGGATGGACTGATCTAGGAGCCTTCCAGCAGACACGCGCGCACACACACACACACACATACACAATAAACACATTCATACACAAGCCACTGGCACAATCACCCAGATACAAAAACACACAAACCCGCTGATCCTGGATCCACCCACTAGCAGCCACACACACACGCACACACACACACACACACACACACTCACACACACACATTATATTCTGCATGAACACACACCAGCAGGCATGTATCCATGCCCAAATCAAGCAGAACACAAAATACGTTTTGCTAGATAATTCCAGTGCGATGTGTTTAATGTGGTAATTTAGCTGTGTGTGTGTGGGCGTGTGTGTGTTTGTGTGTGTGTGTGTGTGTGTGTGTGTGTGTGTGTGTGTGTGTGTGTGTGTGTGTGTGTGTGTGTGTGTGTGTGTGTGATGTTGCTACTTCTTTGTCTAGTAGTTTACTGCAATCAGCAATGAAGATTTAGAAAAGCAATGGGGAGTTGTTTTTGTTATTGTGTGTGTGTGTGTGTGTGTGTGTGCCAAAGTGATACAGTGAAAGTCTCATGACTTTGAGTTCATCTTCTCTTACTTGTGCATCCTCGATATCTGGAGGTTCTTTTGAAGTAAGACAATTACAAGTACACACACACACATGCTGTAACTGTGTTGCCATCTCTTTCTGTGCACTTACATATACACACACACACACACACACACACACTTGCAATTATTTGCTGGTGCGGAGCCAATTACGGCTCAACATTAGCCGACTGCTGACCTAATGGATCACCCCTTATGTTCAGATGGTTCCTAGCCACTTCTGCTCTTTGAAGCTTGTGTGTGTGTGCTAGTTCCGTTATTTGACGTTACCTTTTAAGCCTTGCGCCAGACATAGAGAGGGGTTCGTTGGTGGCACATGGATTATACACGGAATTACCTTTACATTAAACCAATCACTAGTACATCTGTAATCACAGCCCGACAGTTAATCCATAGCAAGCCCCATAGCTCCTAACACAAACACACGCACGGACACGCACATGCACGCGCGCACACACACACACACACACACACACACACACACACACACACCATTAAACACACAAAGTATGTGTGTTGAGGAAATTGTCATCCAATCTGACACCATTTGTAATCTGAATGCCCAGAAGCACCTTGTAACGGCTTCTAGGATTTAATTGAATCCCTTACTGCACCTCACCTGCTGTTAAATACAGCTGCCTGTTATTGTTGCAGCCAGTACGTCAACCCCCAACTAAATACGCATTTATCCCTGCTGGGTGTCCATATACTGATTGTAATGGTCATTACTGTATGCACTTAGTTGCTATCATGGCAAGCTTAATGGGTGCTCCTTTCTGTGACTGTGAGGGTTGAGTGTGTGAAAATAGAGGAAATTGTATTATTTGGGTCTACAAGCTTTAGAAAGAAAAAAAAAAAACTTTATACATTGAAGCACTTGGCCAATTCTGACATTGATAGCTAATGGCTCTTTAGGAACCCTATTGTGATGGATAGAAGCTAGAAGAAAACGTCAAGAATGCTACTTAATACTTGTTAGCTTGGCAAACACTTAAGTTTTTCATAACACCGTAGGGTCTCATAAAACACAGTTTGAGTGTCAATTTGACCACTTAGATGGTTGGGAATAGCTGTTCTATAGCAGCGCTGTCTATCATTAGTCAGCCATTTGCATGCTTGGAACACGGTGGGGAACCAGGCGTGTGTCTTGTGACGCCCGAGCATTTTCACGCAAACCTTGCCCCGCACGCAAACCCACCCTGCCCGCACGCAAACCCTGCCCGCACGCAAACCCTGCCCGTACGCAAACCCTACCCCGCACGTAAACCCTGCCCGTACGCAAACCCTACCCCGCACGTAAACCCACCCTGCCCGCACGCAAACCTTTGGAAATCGAGGTGTTTCAGGCCAGTAAACCTAGTGTGTTGCGTGGTTTAGGTGTGACATAGTTCAAAACAACTTGAGTCCTAAATGCCTAGAGATAATACAATATAGCATCGGTTTTATTCAACTGTATTAGAACAGCAACGGCTTTTCTCAATGGAAAATATGTTTTCACTCTTCTCACGACTTTTCTACTGAAAGTGGATAACAACAGACTGCTGGTTCAATCACATGCTAAGTTTTTTTTTTTTTAAGTGCCTGCCCTCTTGAACCCATTTCAATGGACAACTTCCCAGGTGGATGTGTCTTTACAGACACAGATACCTGGTGTGTCAAGTTACAATTACAGTACAGTACTTCAGGTGGCACTTTGCCACCTGATGTTGACTGTTAAACCCTCTACTTTTCCTCTATGGCTGTTTCTCAAAGCCTGCCTGGCTCTGCCCGACTATTGCTCTCAGCAAAATACAATTTTTTGTTGAGAGTATAGTATGGAAACCCTGTTAGCATTATCCTTTACAGCCACCCTGCTGGCGGTCCAGTGAGAGTGGATTAGTGAGTTAAGTTCGTTTTGAAATGTTGGTAGAGCTAGATGAGGTGATCAAAACAGTTGTAGCTACACCGATTGGTTCAGCGCTGTCCAATAGGTTCAACTTTAATCAGACGTCTATGCCCAGTTAGAGGAAACGACTGTTAACACTCCCCAATGGCTCTGCAAGACGACACCTTGTGTCCAGTGTTACAGCGCTACCGCACAACCTCGCACCACCCAGTAACTAGACACTGTTACATTGGGGAGGGATACAACATGTTTTATGTTTGTATACCTCTCCATGATGCTGTGCAAATATGAATATCTGGGAAGAGGGGCGGGGGGGGGGACTCTGTTAAAATGCCCACCATGTTGTCACGGAGACTGGCGGGTTGAAGGGGTGGAGGCTGCATTACTGAGATGGGGAGGGGGTACGAGAGAGGGGAGAGAGAGAGAGAGGGAGCTTTCACAACTACTCTATTTTTAGAGCAGTGCCTCTTGCAGGTCAGCACTTCCTGAGAGATCTGAGCACAGGTACCGTGAGACGCCTCCAAAAACTCAGAGAGATAGAGAGAGGAAGTCTGACTCAATCTGAATCAAAGGAGAAGAGAGAGAGAGAGAGAGAGAGAGAGAGAGAGAGAGAGAGAGAGTGTGTAAAGGTGTGTGTGTGCGGAAGGGGGAAGTATGAGATGGAGAACAAAGGAAGTAGACATACTGTGAGAGCGAGGAGGAGAGCGAGGAGAGAATAACCAATGTCCTCAAACAGAGATTGGGGAAGAAGTAGTCATCCCTGATTTCCAGATAAGGCTTTCTTTAGCCAGGATAATGCAGCCCCCCCCCCCCTACCACCACCGCCCAAAATGCAGCGGCCCTGTCACACTCTGCTTTGAGCTATTGAGGCATGAATCTAATAAAGCTTGAATTAGATCTTGGACTAATCTTAAAAGTGTATTTGCCCGGAATGAGATTCTGCACCATGTACCATGCTTTTCACAAGTACTATTAATTGGATCGGCTACAGTGTTGGGCACCGTGAGTGTGCGCACGCACGTTTGTCTGGGTGGTGGTGTGTGTGTGTGTGTGTGTGTGTGTGTGTGTGTGTGAGGGGGGATAAAAGAAGGATACAGGAGAGCTGTTTCCTTTGTTTCATTCTAGAGGCATAGAGGGGCTAACCTGAAATTCCAGATGGATTGTTAGTCACAAGTCCATCTGGGGGGCCGTGCATCACAACTGTTTGTAAAGGGCAGGCAATTACAAAAAAGACTTGGCAGTTGATTGGATGAACCATCTGGTCGCTTTCACTGTCGGCCAACCTGAACCACGCCGCACACCTGAACCACGCCCGTATAGCTGTCATTATCACGCTGATTGGTACGTTCAGTTGCTACTCGAGCACAGTCGCTATGATTCCTAGGCTTTCCAGACTGATTCTCGAGGCGAAGTTAAACTGAAGCTCACGAGGTCAGGATGATCTCACGGGGCTATACAGGTTTATTGCTATATACCAGTTTATAGCAACTGTGTGTAGTGATTTTCATGACACTTAATACTACGATTGCCTATAGAATTGGCCTGTTGTTATTGCTTTCGACTCGAGTGTTTGCGCCGACTAAGTGTTCACATGTTCATAAACGCTCCCGTGGATGCACCAGAACATTCTCTCCTTAGGTCCCTCATCCGATCGCCTTAACTCTCCTCGTTAGCCTGCCATAGTGATATTGTCCTGATGGTGTGAGCTACAGTACAGTTTGGATTGCCGTGAGTATCATTCTGTCAGAAAGGCGGTGCTAATGCATTTCAATCAAACCTCTTTACATACTGAGCGATTGACCTCCTGCCTTTGTCTCACCAAATCAGTGTTTAAAATAAACTAGCTTGTTGGCGGAAACCGAAACCGTGTCGTCACCTTTGGGAAAAATGTCAGCTGGCCACCGATTGGCCCACTTGTTCTCTTCACGGGCGACACTGGTGACAACATGAAAGGGGAGCTAAAGTTTCCCCTGCCTAGACAGGAGTGAAACAGATCATCTCTCTTCTCTCCCCAGTGACCAGCAAGCCTTCCTATTGGAGAATGTTCCATGTACCAACGCCAGTTGCCTCAGCGCAGGGAGAATGTTCCAGATCCACTGGGACCAACCAGATTTGGGCGCCATCTCCCATGCTGTCGTGGCAACGTTCTTTGACATCTACGAGGACGTGAGTAGTCGTGTTTATGCTTTTACATATAAATTCTCCATCTTTCCGTCTTTGATGTCGCCCTTTTGCGCACCGTCCTCATTTCCCAGCGTCACCTTTCGCGTATGCAACCTTGCCTTGAACTATTCTCCGTCGGCAGATGAATTGACTTTGGAAGAATTTGCCTTCAATGCATTTCAATATCTTCATCTGTGACTCTGTGGCACAGGTGTCAGGTCTAAACCGGGCTGAAATAAAGCACTGCTGAAATGTAGCTACGCTTCCTCCATATTAGCACTAGCACACAGACAGTCAAAACAAACATGAAAGCCACTATTACCTGTATGTCTGGTGCGCTGTGCTGTGCTGTGCTGTGCTCAGTATAGTTTACTGTAGAGCAGCTCTGCCTGTGGTGTCTGATATTGCCACGGTTGCATTCAGATATCAGTTCCGGCTCGGCTCGGCACGCGCTCGACGTTTCCTCTGTTTGGAGGTCAACAGAAGCGCAAAATAAACCTTTTTGAGGGGGAGGAGAGGTGACATATTTCTCAAAACCCCAAACATGCTGTGACAGCAGACTCTGTCTCAACAGTTTCCTATATATCTCCTCTCTCTTATTACTCTCTCTCTCTATATCCCTCTCTCTCTCTCATATGCTCTCTCTCTCTCTCTCTCTCTCTCTCTCTCTCTCTCTACCAAGTTCAAAATAGTTTTTCATTTTTCATTCGTTTTTATTTTTATTTTTTTTTTACTTTTTGTTTTTAAATTCAGTTTATTT
>JAODUE010002685.1:0-10000 GCA_027564755.1 Amblyopsis hoosieri
GGTGAAGGGTAGAGTAATGCTAGAATATACTTTTTATAACATGATGGGTGATGTAGGGGAGTTCAAGAGGGTGTGGGTTTTAAAGGAGCTTTGTTTACAGTCAATGATGATGGGATTATGTTTTGTATGTAAAACAAAAATGGAATATACTGTTGACTAATTAAAGTGCTGTTAAAACTCAAACTCTCTCCCTCTCTCTCTCCCTCTCTCTCTCTCCCTCTCTCTCGCTTTAATTCTCCTAACCCCATTCTTATAACTCCATCATTCTGTCGGTTCCTTTTTAACACCCCGCCCCATCTCTGTGTCCCCTATACTGTACATTCATCTCCTCCTCAATGTGCCCTCCAAGTTTATGGCATCATACAGATTCCAGCATGCATTCATTAGTCCATAAATACAGTATATTTAACAATGTATACATTTTCTACATGCCATGAGTGAAATTCAACAATTACACATACTGACAAAATATTGCAGAAATGCTGTACATCATGAAAAATTGGAAACATGTACATCATATTTTAAAGGAGCACTCTTTAAATTGATTTCAGTCCACTTGTGGTGGTAATGATTTGAAATCATAATGAATAGTCCAAGTTGATGCTAGGATGTGTGCTGAACGCCCTGCCCTTTACACATTTACCTGTTTGTAGTTAACAGCTGTATAACAGATGTGCAATAGAGGGCAAATAATATGCACAGTATCATGTCATTCAAACACTGTATTTTCATTAATACTTTCTCATCTCTACATGAAGCCATATAAAGCTTTTAGACAAGGTGTGCTATTGCTTTGGTCCACTTTATTAACAATGTAACGAGCACACAAACCGTGTTCATCATAATGATGAAATATGCTGACCAAGAAAAATTACATTACGCAATAGGCTACAATACATTTCTTTTTCTCAGTAGCTAAACGTTACAAATAACCTTTATACTACAATAACGTTAGGTATTCCCTGTTTGGAACCATATTTGGAAACCCTAGGACATGATTTACTGCTCACGGTGCCCTCTGAATCTCACTGTAAGATAATTAGATGATATATGCAGTGCTAGCTTGAGACATTTCTTGCACTAAGTGTCTCCCCTGCTCTCTGTGGGCAGTTGGCATGCTGTACTGTTTCTCTGTGGTCTTGTTATTTTCAGCTCAAACAGCGGATGTGATTCAGACTCCATGGCAGATTGTGAAAATGAATAAAAGACCAACCACATACGCAAACACCTACAAGTAAATACGCACATAAAAGCACATAAGATACACGTGCATGCAAGCACACACACACGAACATGGATGCTGATAGGCCCCAAACCAATACACCCACATAGAGTTTCTGGTAAAGTTTCAGGGCTCCCCCTGTTCACAGCGACACATGAAGAAAGAAAGGGAGATTTAGCACAAAAAAGTGGTATGCAAGGATTATTTAGGTTTCATTATTGGTCTGAGCCAACAGTTATTGTGATTGCTGACAGAAACATCAGAAAATTGGATCTCGCACGCATTGCATGGAAACAAGACGGTTGAATTTGAAAAAAAACCCGATGTGACAAAAGCCAATGATAAACACTTTCAAACAGTTGTTTCAGGAAATGGATTTATGTTTAAAAAAACAACTTTTTGATTTCACACAAATTTCAGAATTAAAAAAGGCAAGTAAAGAGTAGGGAGACCGTGTGCAGAAACAAGCTAGAGTGATAAAGTTAACTCTGCATATGTCAAATAAGATTCTTTATGCTGTGGAAAAAAAGTGTATGGTAATTACACTCTGCAGAAGTTTTCAACCAAAAAATATTTTGAGGTATAAAATACATTTTTTGGATGTACCTTATTTGTCTGTGTTGACTTTTTCATTTCCTCTCAATTTAAAGGAAAATTCTACTTTTGAAGAATGTACAATATACATGTATGTTCTAGTATTAACAGCTAATCAATAAACATAAAATACAAATTATATTGAATATGAATATTATCTCCACATTATATCATTGTGTTATTCTGTTAATGTCCATGTACCATTAATATATTCAGCTAATTCATGTATTTGAGTAAAAAATACTTTCAATAAAAAATACTCTAAATTCAAATAATTAAAATCTACTGTAGTTACCACTATAATAGTTGTCTAGCATACTCAAATATAGGCTTTTGCTTTAAATACATACGATGCTGGGCACACACACACATACACACACATACACACACACACATATACACACACACACACACACACATATATACAGTGGATATCAAAAGTCTACACACCCCTGTTAAAATGCCAGGTTTTTGTGATGTAAAGGGATGAGACAAAGATAAATCATGTCAGAACTTTTTCCACCTTTAATGTGACCTATAATGCTAACAATTCAATTGAAACGTAAATCTTTAAGGGGTAAAAATGTAAATAAAAAACCTTACAATAACCTGGTTGCATAAATGTGCACACTTTGTTGAAGCACCTTTTGATTTTATTACAGCACTCAGTCTTTTTGGGTAGGAGTCTATTAGCATGGCACATCTTGACATGGCAATATTTGACCACTCTACTTTGCAAAAGCACTCCTAATCTGTCAAATTGCCTGTGCACAGCCCTCTTAAATTGGATTCAGGTCTAGGCTCTGGCTGGACCATTCCAAAACGTTAATCTTCTTCTGGTGAAGCCATGGTTTTGTGGATTTGGATGTGTGCTGCTGAAAGGTGAACATCCTCTTCATCTTCATCTTTCTAACGGACGTCTGAAGGTTTTGTGACAAAATTGCCTGGCATTTGGAACTGTTCATAATTCCCTCCACCCTGACTAAGGCCCCGGTTCCATCTGAAGAAAAACAGCACCAAAGCATGATGCACCAGCATGCTTCACTGTGGGTATGGTGTTCTTTTTTCTTGTTTTTCTTTTTGCACCAAACATACCTTTCGGAATTAAGCCTTTTCTTACAAAGAAAAACACCTAAGCCCGACTGAAGTTTGCAAAAACAAACATCAAGTCCCCCAAAAGCACTTGGGAAAATGTGTTATGATCTGATGAAACCAAGGTTGAACATTTTGGCCATAATTCCAAAAGATTAATCATTGTCCTCTCATTTAAAGGTGAGTACGCGATTGTAAGCTAACTTCTTGTCATATTCAGGAGATATCTCCTCATGGTCTGTTTTGTGTGCAAGCTGAAAAGAAACTCTAATGTTTCTACAGCCCTGGCCCTGTAAATGGGAATACAAACAAAGTGGCGCTGACCGCACGACACAACACTGTCCTTTCCTTGGCAATCCTTGTCCAAATTGAGAGGTGGAGCTTCTGAGGAAGCAATGTCAGGAGAGGTGTTTTTGTTTTGATTGAGTTCAAATACCAACAATTTCTCCCGCATTGCTGACTTCACATTTCATTTTCATATCATTTAGCATTCAATCATTACAGTAGGTGACTACACTTTTTTTAGATTGTAGTTACATCTCTTGCACACGTGTGGCATTATTGATAGTCAAGTTTGTGTACTAGCAATACTTTTGACATACTGTACCTTTGAATGTTTTTTCCAAAATGAATACAGTGTAATCATAAATACAATACTAACCAGAGTTAGTGAATCCAGGGTTCATTATCTGAAATACATTAAAATGTTGCTTGGATAAAATGTCAAACTAGGCAAACAACACAGAATATGCAGAGCATGCTGTTTGGACTGTATGATGCAAGTACAGAAACACAGACAGAGACAGAACCATCAGAACTACTAGATGAATATAGTGAGAAACAATGGAAATCAATAGGGAGGCAAAGTGAAGCCAGCTAATGTGTATCAGGCTATGTAATACTGTATAGTACACCACATCTATACAGTATTACATTAAATTCCATTATATTTAATTCAATTATATTAGATTAGGTAGTTTTTTAATATAAAATTACACTACATGTGGGATTGACCATTTTATATCCAGTTTTGGTGCATGTTGTGGTTCAGATTATTGCACAGTTTTAACCAGCTGTAAAGGAAACAACTTCTAATTCAAGGAAACCCTGTAAAAGAACATGGTATAGTCATGGCCTACCAAATCAATGTGTGTGTGTGTGTGTGTGTGTGTGTGTGTGTGTGTGTGTGTGTGTGTGCGTACTTGACCTGACAGGAAACCACAGGTTGCACTTCCTGTCCTGTACCAGGATAGCTTTATGTTTGGTGGTCTAAATCAATTGCACACACATTCACACATGACATAGTCTGTTACAGTAGCTAATTGCTACATGTTATTCAATGTTGACACTCACATTCACAATTCTAGTCTTGTTGCACTTTTAGAATATGGGCTATAGAAAACATTATGCCACACATGGAAACATTCCATTGAAAGTAAAAACATGTATACATTGAGCACACAACATTTTCCTATTTTATTACATAATTATAAAATCCTGATTGAAAATGTGATAACATTTGAGAAATGTGTGGAATAATATGTGGCAAGCCTTTGTCACAGTATTGGGTAGAGCAAAGAAGAAAATATTTATATTTATATAAAATATTTATATTTAGACCATATGTATTATTTATTGCAGGGTACTTGTGAATGGTTTTAATTTTCTATGGTCAAACATCTGCAATTATTTGTTGAATATTGTAGTACATGAAAAGAAAATGGTTGTGCCATATTTTCAAACAGGCCTATAATTCTTAATATGCTAAATATGTCTAAACCTGCTCATCAGTAAGCCCACGTGTGTGTGTGTGTGTGTGTGTGTGTGTGTGTGCGCGCGCGTGTGCGTGCATGCGCATGCGTGTGTGTGTGTACGTGGTATTGTTACTGAACTTTATTCCAGTCATGAGGATATGAACAGGCATAGAGACATAGAGCTGCAAACAGAGAGCTATTGAGACGTCAGCAGATCTAGCTGTATAGATGTATGGATGTATAATTCAGGTGCGTACAGTAAGAAGAATGTGTGTGAGTTATTGGACTACGTGTGAAACTCACAATTCTATCGAAAAGTTTAGTCAAAAGTCTGTGCGCTGATTGGTTGAGCAGCGCACCAATGGCAGTCTGATAATGCGGAAACAATAGTCAAGGAGGTCCGTGTGAAGTCAAGGCTATTTTTGGTGGTACCCGCCTTTCTCGCTATTTCTGTCTACTTTCAGAGGGCAGGACATCAGCACTATTTGCGATAAAATCTTTATGTTCTCCTCGCAGTCACTGCTCGCTGTGTTCTTCACAATCTCGTTACTTCTAGTCTTTGTTGTTTGGATTTAAAAGGAGTGGCGATCTCTCTTTTATCTTTAAGTCGTGTGTGTTTGAAACGCTGAAGAGGTTATAGACCGCTGGACCCTGTTTCACTGTGGAATACTTTATTAAAAGGTATGGCCATACATGTTTGAAAGTATTGAATGTGGAAACAGCTGCAGGTTTCAATTAATTTCATGATTGATGTGTTGTGTGTGTTGATTTATTATTTTACCATAATATGATATATAATGACAAGTGTACCTGTGCAGGTGTCTATGCGCGTTAAAACTTTATTTTTGGGCTGTCTGTTTATCATCAACGAAATAATAACTAACTTATGGCGCTGTTCAACCGTAGCGAGTTTGTCTATTAACTTTGCATATTCTTATTTCCAAGCAGCGCTTTGCATGCATATTCGCGACGCGAGCGAAAAAAGTAACTGCATCTCACCCATTTAGATATAGTTCTACATTTACAAACATTTACATACATGCTAAAATAGCTCTTTAGTGCACCGACATTTGGCCACCGGACGCATTGTTTTATCTGCGTGCATGTTTTGTAGTTTTACATTATAAACATTGATTTTGACCTGTTGACCTACCTGAATTGTTCATCTCACCTAGGTATGTCCACCCAATATGCTGAAGTAAAACTTGAAACGTGTAGTAAATGTTTTTTAGCACAGTCTGAATGTAATTACACAATATGAATTTGAAATGCAACGTCTCCCTGGCACTGTACTTATTTCATAGAGTTTCAACGATTTTAACCAAAGTTGTGCTGTCTTTTTGATTTCTTCACAGATGGAATCAGTGCCTCTCAAAAAGTCATAGAGAAAGACAGACAGCTGCACGTATCTTCTGCAGTGGCAGGTTGGACTTCACCATTGTTTTAACGGTCTAAACCCAAACTATAATAACTGTAGGCCTACACATATCTTGTAAATAACCTACAGTAGTTGTTACTACAGCTGAGCAAATGCCTCAGTTATGTCTACAAAAGGAAGGCTATAGCTGGCAGCTTGAAACATTCATGATGTGGAAATATGTGACTAATTCTACAGTAGCCCCCCCCCCCCCTTCCCCATCCCCAGAACTACATCTTGTATACTTTCCAGCCTTTTCACTGGCAACAGACACACAAACAGGCACTTAGTTAGGTGACAGGGGTTTTTCCAACGCACTGGTGCACAGACCTTGTTTGAAGAATTGCAGAAACTGTCGAACAGGTGTGGGCTAACGGGATTTAAAAAAAATTACTTCCTTGCTCGGTTTCTCATGTTTTTTTCACAGCTAATATCTGTGAGAATGTTACATTGTTTTCACAGTGTACAGTAAGTGTCTGTAAGGGTTACATTGGAATATGTGCCAATTAAATGTGAAATATGTTTTATGAATAGTAGTTAAGTTAAAGACTAAGTGTGTTCTCATATTGGAGGATTAAATTAAGGTAGTAAAAAGTTAACATGTAAACAATTGTTTTTCTTGCTATAGTCATGTATAAATGGTAGCTGTATGTCAGTAAACAGATACAGTACATTCCCAGTATCTTATAGTGGATGTTTAGATCTTGGCTAACATCCAGTTCAGTTATTTTTCTGCCTGATACTAAAGACAACACAAAAGAGCCTTCTCCAGCATGTGGGTCTTTACTCTATCATCTGTATGTGCGCTATGCATGTCTCTCTGAATATGTGTGTCTGGAGGACTTTTCTTGCTGTGCCAGGCTCCAGTTACACCATGCTAATCAAGACGCTGCTATGCCCTGTGTGTGTGTATGGGTTTGTGTGTGACACTGACCCGTAGTGTGTGTTTGTGTGTGTCTGTTCAAATGCAGTGAGGTCATGGCAGAGGCTGCAGCATCTGGTTACATGTGCGCTGTCCGCCCAGGCCAACAAACATAGCCTCTTTCTTTGTTTTTAATCACTCCTTTCTTTCTTTCAATATTATATGACTTACATATCAGTCCTGTAGCACCAAGCAATTTGAAAATGACATCTATCTAAGAAAATTATTTCCCCACCCTTTATAGCATCTCCAGCCTACGTCTTAAATACTTTTAAATGATGAATGTAAGTAATAACAAGGGTTTTACCAATACCAACATGCAGATCAAGTGAAGTGTCTTAGAAGAGTCTTCCCTCCTCTACTACTAGAAAACTAGTTAAACAGTGCCATGTATAGGCCACTGTGCTATTTGTTAGAATATGAGGCTGAAAACCCAAGCAGTGCTGGATTTAATATCAGCAGCATACGGGTTACAGTACTGTAGCTAGGTAGAAAGAGTAGAAGGGGAATGAAAGGGAATGCTATTTCTGAACCTCGGGAACAAATAGGCCAATTGTCCTACCCCTGTGTGTGTGAAATCACTTGATACGTCAGGGGGTAGCGTTATACAATACTCTCTGAGGGGCCTCTTAATACATGGTGTGTAATGTGTCTCTGCTTAGAGAATGTTTGCGTGTGTCCCTGGATTCTTGTTGAGAGTGGGAAAATGGAGAGATGCTGACCTTTTAGACGTTAGTAGGATGTCAAATAAATTAGCGATGGGCTAACCTGCCCAATGTCCAGCCATAGAGTCCCCCCGTTATTGGTATATTACTGATATGTGTGTCAGCTCCTTGAGTTATTGTTATACTCTCTCTCTCTCTCTCTCTCTCTCTCTCTCTCTCTCTCTCTCTCTCTCTCTTGTCCTTTTTGTTTCTTTTTCATAGAAGCATATCCCTATCTTAACTTCTATCAGGACATTCACCCTCCCCAAGCAACAGTCTTGTACATTTGCATGTAAATACATGTTTTCTCTGGCTATTTAGGGCCGACTGAGGTAATAACCCTAACGATTCAGCCTACTGTGGCCATACATTTGCAGGTATTGATAGTGATTCTTATTTGGTGTCCGCTTGTGACATCGGTGGGAAGGTGAGTTGAAGAGGTTCACAGGTGACCATCCACCATAGAGGATGCAGTATGCTATCTGTATAGTATGTCTGTCACTGTTGGTTTTCAAAGTACACACCTGAATTAAACGCAGGTGATGTCACATATCGCCAAACTAGTAAGTTACTCACTGTAGGTTTTAAAATGGTACTGTATTGAACATAGGTTACTGTACAGCTGATAACCAATCTTAAAACCATCTGCATGATTGTTGAGATGTATTTGACTTACTTACATTAGTAGTGGCAGTTTCATTTTGGTCCTCGACCAAAGGATTTCATCTTTACCATTGTGATACCATAATATTAAGTTAAGGAAGCTGTAGTCAAAGGTTTCAATAACCTATACCTTTACCATATGCTTATGCTTGAGGCCTGAGATCATTCATCTAAAGAGAATCTGGCAATGTTCTAAAGGAATCATCCATAGAATGTGAATGATTCTAGTCCTGTTTGTGTGTTTTAATGTTAAAATTAGAACCTAGGCAGTCTAATTTGAATTCCTCACATTTCTTCTATCATTTGACCTACAGTGTTGCAAAGGGTGGAGGGAATATTACATTCTACTTTTACATTTACTTTAGATGGCTCATGGCTACTGATATTGACTTTAGCTCAGATAAGCTGCCGTTAGCAGGATGGTATTGAGATCTTCTTTCATCTGTATGGACTCTCGCTCTCTTTCTCTCTGGAGATCAGATATGTTTGTGTGTGTGTGTGTGTGTGTGTGTGTGTGTGTGTGTGTGTGTGTGTGTGTGTGTGTGTGTGTGTGTGTGTGTGTTTTGTGCAGTAAGGGTGCTTTTTCCAGCTTCAGGCTGATTTCAACACACATGGAAATGGAGGGTGACAACAAGTCATGGAATGTTTACATAATAAGGAGTGTGTGTGTGCGCGTATTCTGTATTCAGGCCTAGGCCTCTACAGTATAAGCATGTATAGACTATGTGAAAGTCAGTATTTTTTAAGGGTTCATCATGGTCCATCTAATCCACTCATACTGAATCTGACATCTACTTGTCAATGTGAGTATGTGTCTTATATGTGTGTGTGTGTGTTTATAATATTATACGTGTGCATATATAGGTGTGTGTTTCTGTTGACCCAGTATACAGTAGGTTAATGTACTGTAAATGCATGGCTTTACTGTTGGTTGCTGAGTTTGCATATTCATGCACATTCAAAGTCGGCCTATATGACTGTCATTGACGTTAGCAAAGAAACAAAGATAAAATAAATGTGTTAAATAGCAATATGAAAGTGGGTGTGGTGGGTGAGCCAGACTACAGTAAGACGAGAGAGAGAGAATTAGAAGATATTATTTGAAATACCACATACAGTAGCAACAGTCAACAGATGCTACAAAAGGATTTGCAGGAAGCTAATAAACCAATGAACACAAAGGATAGAAGCAGCCAATCATTAGGTTTCATTAATGTGAGACATCAAGCCCAGACTATATTACAAACTGCTGCTGGTGAGAGAACAGGTGAACTGTAAAGATGTCAACTGGCACAAGTAATGTGCATGCGGACACATTTCAAATGGATAACCACCTGGATAACCACCTTATTCAGTTTTATATGTTTAGGCTAAATAAATGAAAGACCAATGCCGTTTATATTCAGTTAAATGATTACATTGCACAATTAATGCAGATATTTGACCTAAATATTGACCAACTGCAAAATGTATATGTCTTCCCATTGGCATACAGTCTTTTTTTTCTTGTCAAATGTTACAGTATTGAAGATTAAAGACAGACTGACATTTAGATCTCCTGTTGACCTATACGTGTGCTATGCTATCACATTTAACGTACGCCTTATCTAATTTGTAGCTAGCCTTGGAGTC
>JAODUE010002686.1:0-11616 GCA_027564755.1 Amblyopsis hoosieri
ATGAAAAGATATGCTCACATATTTGCAAATATGTGAGGGGTGTACTCACTTTTGTGAGATACTGTATATGTGTGTGTGTGTGTGTCACTTGTCAATATAGGAGCAACTTCCCATTATCAATACCCACCCCATATTTTTTGATAATTAACCACCATCCATCTTTGACCTGCTGTATGCTTTATTACAAAACCACCATTAATGGTAATACAGTAGATAGGCTCTCTCTCTCACCGTCTCTCTCCCTCACACACACACACACACACACACACACACACACACATTCCCTCTACGCTTTAAACATTGGAGAGAGAGAGAGAGAGAGAGGTATGTGCATCCTTTAAAATCTTATGTGTTGAGTGGGAGCAATCAATAAAGTATTCAGCACTAAAACACATGTGAAGTGAGTGATAGAGTGAGAGAGAGAGATAGATAGATTGATAGGTAGGTAAAGGGGGAGATTGTGAGAGAGAGATCTTGAGGGAGAGATTTTGTTTGTGTCCATTGCTCACTTTCTATGAAGGCATTTCAACGCAAACCTAACCCACATTCCATTCAACTCTTTGATTTAGCACCTCACTGCGTATCATAGCAAAGTGCTACGTGTCTGTCTGATATTAATATGATTATGATACATTTAAAAACAGACTGACGAATCAATGCGCCTGTGTTAAAGTTTGCGTGTGTTGACAAAGTGCTGATATAAACATTTACTGCACAGTCAGCGTAACATCAGAACACACATACACACACACACACACACACACTATAAAATACAGTAAAAGTGTGGGAGTAAGAATATAAGCTATAGTAGTAAAGCTGTAAAGTATATTATTATAACTCCACTACTGGATGTTATTAGCTCACATACACAAGTACAATGTGTCGATTACATCAGTGATTGCCTAGCCAGGGGACATACAGTATGGCCGACAGGTCAAATGGGATTTATATTCCCAAACAAATAGTGTGTCCTGTCTAACAGGACTTCATGGTAGATAAACCTGTCAGCATTGATTGAGCACATGGAGATTCTGGATTTGACTAAACATGCAAACCTGTGTGCGTGTGTGATCATTTGTTTGGAGGGCGAGATGATGCACCTCCATTCCTCCTGCATCTGCTTTGGAATGCTGTGTAGCTATGGATACTGATACCTACGTGATTAAGACAGCAACTCATGCAGATAGGTTGGTTACACATAAATACTATATGATCATTTGCAAATAACAGTGTGGACAGTTGTCTCTTTAGACCCGATTTGAGACACAATCCAGTGTGGACGTATTACGACTCTCAGCATCACGAACTAAGGGCGAGGCCTCTAAATCCAGCATATTTAGGGGGGTGTAAATGATGACACATTTATCAACGTTCAATCATTCTTAGGCTTATTTAGCGAGACATGAATGGCTTCATAAATCAAACATGTACGCTGTTGTAAGACGACGTCTGCACTCGTATCTGCGCTGATTTCTACATGTTAGATTGATAAATCAGGACCAGTAGGATTTCATATCTGAACTTAACGGACTGTGATTGATGGAGCATGTTCCATTACCAGCCTGATGGATTCAGACTGTTGATATTGTCCTTATGTTTATCAATAACTGATGCTGATTATTGGATACGACAGATACTTGTCTTTCTTGCTGTTTCTGTGCCAGTTCTCTTCTGGATGTCTCTTCCACGTTTTTGTAACAGACATGAGGTGATGTTCCAACTGCAGAGTGCGCATGTTCGTTTTACCAGAGTACAGAGCTACAGGCTTAATCATAGTCCAAAAGTATAGGTAGTCCAAAAACATAGAGGTCCAAAAAAAAAAACAAAGGGAGCTAGACAATAATCTAACAGCAGGTGAAAAAAATATGACTCGGCTCTAGCAAATGTACAGATTAGGAGCGGACAAGGCAAACGTCTAAAACGAAAACTTGATAAGACACGGAATAATGTAATGCTCTATAGGGTTGATATGGGATATCAACCATATCCCATATATCAGTAATATGACCAACAATATAGGAGAAGAGACCTAAACACAATAGGTATTTTGATGAAACCAGAGGTGGGAAATGGCCTGCGGTTGTGTAATATACTGTATGCATATTCTGTCAGTCCCGCATGGTTGCGCGTGATATTGCTTGAAAAGAATGTGAAGTTTATGAACTCATCAACTGACTTGGACCAGAACAAACAAACTATACGGTAGGTGTGAAAATGCCCTTAAAGAGGTAGTCCGTTATTAAAAGCTAATTGTAAGATTTGGAGCTTCTACAAAGCCTGGCTGGCTCTGTAAGTAATAAGTGGTGCACACCGCTTACAACAACAGTTCCCCAAGCTTCCCAATGTCTTTCAATGTGTGTGGCGGGGCTTCTGAGGGAGTTCGTTTTGATTAGCCATGCCTTTAATGTCTGATCTGTCTGCTCCCAGTTGATGCAGTCATCTGTTGTGGTTGGCTCCTGGGCATTTCAAGGATTTCAATAGCTGTGTAGCCTACCAATAGGAAGCTGAGCATTTCATGATCATCTTCAACTAGCCCATTCCAGAGAACTGGCGGTGTTCTCCTCTGTACAGTGTTACCTGCTAACTTCTAAAAATAAGCACGGACATAATTTAATTCACACATTCGCTTCCCGCAGACTTGGTTCCCGAGGGTCTTCCAGCAGTCTAGACGAGGGCATGTCCCGGCTTGTCGGAGAAAGCTAACGGGCCAAGTGGCGAACACTAGAGAAATAAATACAGCTCCGTCAGCCGCATAAACCGGGGAATTAGAGTGAAAATGAACCTCACGCGCTCTCTGTGTGTACACAAGTGGTGCCAGAGGGCACCAACCAATCACTACACCCACTGATTAGACTAATAAGCATTTATGTAAGCGGGATGGCAGGGAGGATCCAATTAGTGAAGTAAGTCCTCTATTGATTGGTTATATACTGTCTATGTATATAATGCATAGTTTAAATATGTATGTATGATTAAATATTTACTGTATTTTAATCTGCAGTGTTAGTACTGACTTCCCCCACACACCTCTCTCTCTATATCTCTCTCCCCTGCCCCCTCCCCCCCTCTCTCTCTCACACACACACACACACACAGCATGGTGAGTGAGTCATGGGCCAGTAAATCTCCTGCTGACAGTCTAAGTGATGGATGGAAAGATGATTGGATGGAGAGATGGAGAGAGGAAGGCCATGGGTAGGTGGGGAGAACATCAGACAAATGAAGAGAGGGAGAGAGGGTTTGTTGAAGCTATTGGGGCGTGTCATAGAGGGTCTGAAAATTATGAATAAGATGAGGTGACAAAGTAGGCAATTTACGAGAGAGAGAGAGAGAGAGAGAGAGAGAGAGAGAGAGAGAGAGAGAGAGAGAGAGAGAGAGAGAACTTAGGGTAGGAGAGATTGAGGGAAGGCATTGTAGGAAGAGTTATGAGAGAAAACACCAGGAGCTCAATCAGTAGATGGACTCTCGTAAATTACATGTAGAAATGCACTAGCACACACACGCACACACACACAGGTTTCACCTTCAACCACCGACAGAGACCGACCAAGTTAATTACAGTGCATGTAATAAGACATGAGTATATACTGTAGAAAACAAATCATGTTTAGCCTACATGTTCACTGTTTATGGAAATCATTAATTTTCTCCTGTTTCTAAACATTATAAAAGCAAATAAAAACAATGTACTTTCACTTACAAGTATGTTAAATTCATGTATTTGTTGTTCATACCCTAATGTAACTTACAACTCTTTATATTGATTGCCCTCCTGTTTATAAATAGTGTACATTACAGACACTATTACAGAGTCAGAAATTCTGGAAAAAGATATTTGATCTCAAAGCCTTGTCATTCTGTTGCTTTCTGAATAAAAATGATCTTACATTTTTTAATTAAGTAATAAAGACTGACAAGTGGCATATCTATATTTTGGGACATTGTGGTGTACAAGTGTACTACATTATTCAGATTCAGAAAACTTAATTAATCCCAAGGAGGGCAATTCATGTGCATCTTACCCAAACCAAAAACATTTAGCGTTAAATCAAATTAAGCTCATTAAACAAATTAACAAACAAGGTAAGACTAGTAATAGTGTAAGATAAATAGAACAGATGAGTCATAAAGATGTCATAAAGTGTAAAGCACATTAATGATAATAACAGTAATCTTAGAAATACAAATTTTAAATGATTACTGTCAGAGTTTAGTAGCCTAGAGAGCAGAAGGGATAAAGGCGTTGGAGTATCGGTTTGTTCTCCTCCGGGGTACATAGTAACGGCGCCTTGAAGGCATCAACTCAAACGCTGCAGACAAAACATTATTAGGTTGGCCTATAATATTCTTTGCCTTCTTTTTTGTCTGATTCTCCCAGAGGGAACACAAGTTTCAGTTTGACTCCAATGATCTTGGAGCAAACCTTGACGATGCCATACAGACTGTGCTTGTCCTTAATGGATTATCAATTAAACCAACAGATGCAGGAAAAGCTTAAAAGACTTTCAATAAAAGAGCAATAAAAGTTATTTAAGATCTTTCCACTGACATTAAAAGAATTCAACTTCCTCATAATTATTATGAATAATTTAGTGTCACTAGTAATATATATATTTATTTTCTTTGTTACACGTCATTACATGACGGTAGCACTGTTAAAACATTCAAAATATGTTCCTGTACCTGTTGCATAAAGGCCAGTACTGTACTTTGTTTGCTGAGTGTGAGTTAGCCCAACATCTTTGGCTTGAACAAGTGAGCGGTTGTAAACATTGCACATGTTCAAAATGCTTTCAATGACGTGTGACTCAATAATTATGGTCCCACAGCCAATAAAATAATGGAATGACAAACTTCAAGATATAATTTACCGCATATCAGTTGCTATGCATTGTAATAAGACATACAATCATCACAGTCATTAGCCAGCAATCAAGTGTACAGTTAGTAAGTTAACCATTAATGCATACAAGGCAATGACCGTTAAAAAGTAAAAAAAGGGGGGATTTATCAATCGTTCGTACAATTGATTTACGCACGCTTGTATGTAGTTCAGATAATAATCAGCCATGTTCCAAGGTGCTGTGCGAGTGCACCTCGAAACTTGAGAAATTAACTCAATTGAACAACCAAATGGAATGTTTCCCAGAAAAAAAAGACCTAGTACTCCTCTCCTTCCTCATCGCCTATACTTTACATAAAGAAACTAAACCTAAATGACCATTTATGGTCATAAACCTTCCCTTTAAAGCTCTATGAAATGTCACTAATGTCTGTCCACCTACATGAAGATATCAAAGAATACAAATACAAATAAAAACATTTGGGATGCAGAAAAAAAATTTTTGATCACCGAAGTGTAAACAAAGCAAGCCATACATTTTGGAGGTGATCTAAGAGTAACACAACCAATTATAAAACTGTAAAACTAGAAATATTGCTGCACGTAGAGTAGGAAGAAAACGTGCGCAAACGACCCAATTGACATCAGTTGAATTGCCACGTCAGTACATAATAGTTTTTCAGTGTAGAACTTGCTGTAATGGTGCAATAACACATTGACTGTGCAAACAACAAAATATTAACTTTGGATCTGTATTAATATGCTCCATAAAAAGGTAATATACTTGTGTTAGATCAAATGCTGTTAGTACCAATCATATCACTCCACTTTCATGTTGTGATTGTGATTCATGTTGTAATTAATTGATTAGGTGAATTTGGATTCATTGAGGAAGTACGTTTGTATGCAGTTTTCATTGGTAAGTCTTTCTGTGCTACAGATGCCACAGTTGGCTACCACCAAAACATAAATTCCCCACACTTTACTATTTTGGAGTGTACCTTTAATATGACTCAAATAAATGTGTGTGTGTGTGTGTGCGCGCACACACACACACACACACACACACACACACACAGGTGTTTGTGATAACATAACAGAAAAGAGCAGGGTGACATTGATTGACATGGTTAAACGTTCCCTGCTTGACTCGTGCGTCGGCTGTCATTTTGCCCCCTTATCTCCCGGTACCACCTTCTCAATATCCTAATGTCCTCATTTCTACACACCAGAAATTATTCCCATGTTCCATGATTGACATGTCGTCTGTCTCTGTGGGGTAAAATTGTCTTCAGTTAATTGAGAAGATCTAGGTCAGTCAAATAGAGTTTCGTCACCATAGAAACAAATCACTCAGCCTTTTTTTTTGTATAAGAGCAGTGTCTGATTGTGAATGAATGTTTGATTTGAATTTCTAGTCCTTGTGCCTTGGCAGTGAGTTATTAATATCAATGTTATGTACCGTATTATATTAAAGAGACAAGTGTGTGATATTGCCCTTATTACTGTGTGGCGGACATATTTGTATATATGGTGTTCTAAGCCTGTGGTTTTCAATGTGGGGGTCTAGTCCAGACCAAGTCTCCAGGAGCGCAAAGCAAGTCTTGCTTCCTGACTAGTACGAAGGCCAATGCTGGTACTGCATCCAAAAAAATACAGTATCTACAGTACTGTATGTTTCCCAAAAATGTCCCATTGCTGGTTATTACAAAATAAGTGCATTTAAAATGACTATAAACCTTTATTGTCCACCAGCTTCGTGCAAAAAGTATGAAATTATGGATTTTAATTTTAGTGAGTTTATGAAAACCTTTGCTAGCGTACGTTTGTGTTGGTTTGTGGTAGAGCATGTATGAGTATGTGCTAGAAACAGAAGACCCTAATGCGTATGCTCAGAAGCAGAACACACATTCGCTCTTTGAGCACTTCTTCTAAATGAATGAATTTTTAAGTGTCATATCCAGTTCCTATATTACATCCATGATCTAGACCATCAGAGTAGCTGCCCTGCCATTTTAGTGAGTTCTCTAACGCACTGTCATGCACATGCACGCTGCTACACACACACACACATGCATAATTATACAAGGCTATTGGTGCTATAACATTAATGTCTTAGTGTATAGTCATAATGTATAAATGCGGAGTCAATAAAGGTAATTCTTGGCTGTGTAATCTTTGCAGGTATGGGGAGGGGTGTAGTGTGTGTGTGCGTGTGTGTGTGTGCATGTGTGTCGTAGATCTCTGCTTAAGCGTACCTCAGAGAGCCCTGTCAACCAAAGTACCCAGCATTTTGTCAGTTTGAGTCAAGACACTACAAGATATGGTGTGTGTGTGTATCTTGTATGCGTAAGTATTCTGTATGCCTGTGGGTGAATATATTTTATTTGTGTAGTTGTGTATTGTTGATGTGTAGGCCTGTAGGGTGTGTATGTGTTCACGTGCGTGTATGTCAGCTGGAAATACTAAAATAAGTGTTATTGATTGACAGCTATATGTCATATTCTACCCTACAGTGAAATATCCCTCTCTCTCTCGCACTCAAACGTGCACGCACACACGCACACACACACGCATACACACACACACACAGTTCTGGCCAGAGGGTAGACAACACTTTATTCCTATTGCTGCCAATATTCTATACTTTCTCCTGTGTGTGTGTTAATCTCCAGAGTGCTCCCTTCGCTCTCTCTCTTGCCCCAAATAAAAACCCTGATCTGATATCACGCTGAGACCATCATGGCACACAAAGTGTCCTTTCTTTGCTGTTCTCCAATATTGCCGCGTGCTTTCACAGTGTTCTGTTTTCTATTATGGAACATTTATAGTTCATTTGTTCAACCTTATTGTTAATCTTAATCGCTCTCCATCCCCGTCACATTAACCTTTATGTTTGTGTGTCTGTGTGTGTGTGCAAGTGTTTGTTGACCCTTGACATTCCTGAATGTGTGTCACTGATTTTTTTTTTCCCCTAGTCAGCTGACTTCAGTTTCCCATCCTTATTGGCGCGTGCACAAACAATATTATCGCCATGCTACTTACATGAAAAGATTATTTGTAATTAATTTATTTATCTATATCTTAGAAAATGTATGCATTTGTTATTAAGGTGTTTCTTTGTTAATTCAGAGCTGCAGAGCAGATCTGGACATTTGATGTCCAGGAGAAGACAGTTCCAGCAGTTTGCATTTGTACATTTTGTATTATTTAAAACACATTCACAGTACTGCGGCCTCATTTATTTACAATAATTGGAGGCAAACAAACATGTACTCATATTCAGCTCTCCAGAAGTCAAATCAGGACTATTTTGTATAATCAAGTGATGTTAAACTGTTTACCGAACAACTGAACCTGCTAAAATCTGACTGAACTCAAACTAATCAAAGTAATGGCCACAAGCTCTTCAAAAACAAGCAAAGCTATGGCAAGTATATTTTTGTTTTACGGTGCAAGTGTCATGGAGTAATGTGTCAAGAGGTAAACACCACAGTGGAATTCATTGGGGGGAATCCAGCAGAGCAGAGTTCAGAGAACGTAATTCAATTTGAGCGGGAAAAGATTCAGTACTTAATATGAGTGAAGTGACCGCAGCAAATATAAGGTGAAAGAGTGGCACGGAATCGTCGGTTGCAATTAGAACCAATGTTAGCGTTTGCTCAAAGTGATTACAGCTAACTAGTTGAGTAAATTGGAAAAGTAAATGAATTATTTTGAATGGAACATTTTTCAGTAGAGCAGACGTGCTAGGATTGAATATAGAACAATATAGGCTTCTGGAATGGGGCTAGGACAGACGAGAGAGGAGCGATATTGAGTAGACGGTACTCACCAAGTTGACTTCGTCTCTGCGCGTAAGCCACCACAACGGCAGCCAGCACCACACAGCACAGCGACGTCACGAGGTTCGCCATCTGCACAAGCACATACAAACACACACGGGGAGGCTGTCAGTGTGTGTGTCCGAGAGCAGGGGTGAGTACGCATGCCCTACCGCCCAGTGAACCAACTTACAGCCCCATGGAATATCCCTGCTCCCCTCTGTAGGCCTTTCTCTTTACTTCTCCCCACTCAAAATTATTCTTTCTGAATCTCTTTTTTTCTTGCATCTACATCTCTCACTCATGCTATCTTTTCTCTCTATGGACTCCCTCCCTCTCTCCCTCTCTCTCCCTCTCTCCCCCTCTCTGTTCATCAGTCTAATGGGTCCATCCTCTTAGGGAAGGGCTGGCATCTCTTAAAGGCACAGTGCACCATAAATAAACAAACAGCTCGCAATCAAACCATCAGTATGACACCCACCCACCCACGCACAGTTAAACACAAAAAAGTCACATTTCATGGACATCAGGTTGACTATTGTGTTGTTTTCATAGTTTAGTATATTTATAATGATCATTTATCATATTTTGAGGGGTTAAGCTGTGCTGTTACCATTTGGGACGTTTAATGTTGAGAACATTGTCACAAGGGCATGTATAGCCAGCATGTCGTTTCTTTTTCATATCCTTCATATTTCTAATAACGTCTCTCAATGTATTCCCTGAGTCTATTTCTCTCTCTCCTGAACAAAGACTGTCTGTTTCCTCTGCGAGTACTGTGTGTGTGTGTGTGTGTGTGTGAGTGTGTCTGGGTGTGTGTGCTAGCGTAGCACGAGTGTCGAGAACAGAGCAACTGTTCTTTTGAAAAAATGAAGAGAGCAAAGTGAATATCCTCGTCGTCTTGCCGTTACAAGCCCTTGTCATCTCCGTTCACCTCGCTCTGTGGCAGTTCTGCTCTGCCTTAATCTGTTTTCACCCACGACGTTTACACGCGCGCGTTATGTTTTGTGTTGCCACTGCTGAACTGCGTGACTGCCGATATTTAATATTTCACTAAAATTCACATTTACATGCAGCTGTTCTAAGTTAAATATGAAGTGCCCCTTAACAGCAAAACATAATGTAATCTTACAATAAACAGAGATTACTCTATATGGGCACAAGCACAGAATCTGTTTTGGTGGAAATGCCACTTCAAAATGCCTATACGAAAAACAACACTCCAATTGTAACAACATTTATGATAACTGAACATGTGTTTATTATATTTGTTTATTTCTTTAAGTGAGCACTGCTTGTTATTTTCAATAACCTATGCTGTAGACTTTTATTTTTTTTACTCCTTTTCTTTTGATGTTGACGAAACCCAACACACATCAATAGCGATACCAGGTTCAAGAACATGGAAAACCTTTTACAGTCCAGCTGAAATGTCTGTAATGTCTGTACAATAGGAAGGTTTTTGTAGGCTACATCACAAGGCTAATGGCTTCTACGTTTGACACTGGAGAAGCACAGTGAATAATAATTTGTTTCAAAACAGAAATATACAGTAATTGCCCCACAAGAAAGCATAAAGATTTCATTATTCCCTTGCAAAATATTGTGTGTAGCGAGAGATATCCCAGAACATCTACTAAACACCTCTCCCTTCAATGCCACAGGATGCTCCCTAAGAAGCACCGCCCCACCTATTGGATGCACTGAAGGCTAGGATATTGTTGTTGTGTGGTGCGGTCTGCACCACTGTTTTGTGTTACTGTATGAAACCAGGGCTGTGTAGAAGCATTTTTACAGCACGCACAGAGAAGAACTAGTGGACCGCGATGATTTTTTGGTGAATTAGCTTACTATTGCTTAATATACCTTTAATTATGACTTTGTGCGTGTGTGATGTGTTTGAATGTGTCTGTATGTCTGTTTATATAAATATGCGTTGTATTTGACGTGAAGTTTTTGATGTTTTCTTTTCTTTTTTTATCATTATATATCATTTTATGGAGGTGTCATTAGAAAGAATGTTAGAAAGACACTCACACAAGTATGTGCATATACATTTGTATTCATTTATTGGTCTATATATGTGCCCCTGTCGGTACATAATAATATTTGTCTGTGTGGTGTGTGTTTATGCCAGAGAGATCGTCTTTCGGCGTGTGTGTGGGTCCTCATTGTTTGTGATTTCCTCTGGCCGTGTGTGTGTTTGTGTGATTGGCAGCTCATCTGTATGTTATCAGGGCCCATGTTGAAAGGAGTGACGGGTTGAAATTAAAATTGCATCCCTCGTCAGGGCAACACAATCCTGCATTCTGTAAGTGCTGCTTAGCCCATCAACATCTGCATGATGTGTGTGTGAGTGTGTGTGCGTGTGTGGGTGGGTGGGGTGTGTGTGTCAGTTTGTGAGCTCATGAATGCAATAAACCCGTCCGTCAGCGAACAATAGAGTTTTGAAATCTGACAGCTTCAGATCTCTTGCATAATGACGGCCTACTGGCTAAACTCCGCAATCACACACACACACACACGCGCACACACACAAGGAACACACTCCCTCCTTCCATCAAGCCATCCGCCCATTTACACATCCGCCTTCCAATCCCTCCATGTACATCCTCCCACACCACACACACACACACACACTTGACTTACTCATTCATTTCTTATTGGAGGGAAAAGAGCTGAACAGGCGTGATTCTTATTGCCTGCTTAATTAAAATATATAATTCATCGCTGCCTGCGTCAAATGATTGTGCCTGCACGTAGTGCTGGAGTCCAGTTTGGGAACATTTGCATTTAAATTGGAAAGCCAAGAGCTGAATATACAAGGTGGTGTGTGTGTGTGTGTCATACGATGATAGCAGGCATCATTCTCTCAAAGAAAAGCTTATTCTGTATGTTCTATAATTTTATTTCTCTTTCTCCTTTCTCCGTACACCTGAGACTGTATCT
>JAODUE010002687.1:0-10798 GCA_027564755.1 Amblyopsis hoosieri
GAGGTGTTCCAGGCACGTCCAGCTGGGAAGAGGCCTCGGGGAAGACCCAGGACTAGGTGGAGAGATTATATCTCCACGCTGGCCTGGGAACGCCTCTGGATCCCCCAGTCAGAGCTTTCCAATGTGGCTCAGGAAAAGGAAGTTTGGGGTCCCTTGCTGGAGCTGCTGCCCCCGTGACCCGACTCCGGATAAGTGGATGAAGATGGATGGATGGATGGATGGATGGTTGGTAAATATGAGGTGTTCATCTGGCACGTCTGCATATTCACAATATGAAATAAGTGACTGTTATATTTGCGGAGAAGTTGCAGAGAAGATGCTGTGATTGGACAACATTGCAAGTTCGCGCAGATTTCACGGGGTTGGTTGAATTTGTGTTAATCAGTCCCTCCAAATCCTGGAGGGACTGATTAGCTATATTAATAGCAATATCCATGTGAACCAAGCACTTGCTGTACAGTAGCTTCCTTTCACAGCTACAGTATCGCACCATTTCATTTACTGTCATAGTTTAGAGGAGATGGGCAAAGAATGCTCCACGAGGTCATCTGATAAAACAAGAGAGCGCAGCTGCCGTCGCCATGTAGCTTTGTGTTTGTCTGTCGTCTTCCATCATCCCTTCATCCCACGCAGCCATCTGCTCCCTCTGCTCTCTTTGTGACATCACACCTTTCCCACTGCCACTTTGCCTCCATTGTTTTTATCATCAGCGTTTATACCAGCCCTCCCTCTCTGACCATTCTTTCACTCCAGCCCCCTCTCCAATTACTGTAGCTGCCCTTTGAGTGTTTCATTCCATCTCACGTCCTCCTCTTCCTCACTTCATTCTTCCTTTTCATTACCTTTGCTCTATTCATCAATTCCCGCCTATACAGTACTTCTGCATGTTTTCCTCCTGCCACACATAGATGAAGAATGGCAGCACTCCGCATAGCAGCAAATTAACAATCTGTGGAGACGTGTTAAGCCTTCACCTCAACCCCCCTTCCCCCACACACACACACACACACGTCAAGCAGCCCAACACTTTATAAATCAGGTCCCTGCTGGAACGTGCCACGTGAGAAGACATAAATAAGGGTGGGGGGGGGGGGGTTACTCTATAGGAATAGGTGTAGATTGAAGGTGAGTTGAAGGTCAAAAACATGGTGGAAGGCACCGGCGTGGAGGCTGTCTTTTGAGTGCATCTACGGAGCATCAATCACTGTTAGCCATGGTGGGTGGGCACGCAAGCGAGAAGCTCACGCTCCAAAAGACACGGAGAAGAGCCGGCTCCTGATTTGACAAGACAAAAAGACAATTGTGTGTCTGTTTGTGTGTGTGTGTGTGTTCCAGTGTGGGAAATGCTGTTTGTATATGGCACACGCATACACATGCAGCCCATGTCCACAGTAAAGGCCGTTTACAGAATGGTAATGTGAACAAGAGGTCCTGCCTGGTCTTCATGAGCCACACACTGAAACCTTAATTGCAAATGACTTTCACAACCAGCTGTGTCTTGTAATGTGGTGTTCTTGGGACTGACATATTCTACAACACTTCCCCGAGGAAAGCAAGCTTCTGAACCTTAGGACATACAATATAATGTAGCACTTGCGCTAGCTACTGATATTAGGTATACATTACACAGTTGTGTATATGCGTATATGTTTTCATCTCAACCTATATTTGGCAAGAAGTCCTGACTGTCCTAAATGAGTCCAAGGTATAGCCACTGTTATATGTTGACAATTGAAGGAGTGTTGATGAAGGGGTGGAGTCAGAGAGCAGTGCTTCGATGGGCACGGGATTCAGATCGTGTTCATTGTAAAGCTCACTAACAGACTGGGAACCAGACGAATGTCAGAGCTCATTTAATTTGATAGGGCAGATATTGTATGTAGCCAATGCTGGAATTGTATGGGCCAATCACAGCCATGCATTTATGTGGCAGGTTTGCTACGGTGACTGTACAGAGGAGCGATATTGAGGCATTTTCATAAACCACGTGTCATGCTGTGATTGGTTGTAAGCCTATCCAATCCCGAGGCATTGTGGCCTGCGTCCGTTTATAACACCCCTTGGAAATCGAAAATTAACAGAGATTCCAGACTAATTCACATTTGCAAATAAGACGTCAAGCTGCACAGAGTCTATTCCTTTAAGAAAGATGATGGTGTTAAAATGTGACGATGTTCACCTAACAATTGTGCCTCAACACTGTATGTCCTACAGTAAAACCATTATAGAGCTTTAAATTGACACATGCACGCTACGCTATTCTGCACATTCCACTGCATATCCAGCGGGTAATCATTTACAAGCTCCTAGAATAACTGCAGGGTAATTAAAAGCTGGGGCAGTTGATATGTCTACAGTACACTACAGATGCCCGAGAAGAGCTTCGTTTTATGGTTTTAACTGTGCTTATGAGAATTGAGGAAATATATCCCGCTTAACGGCATGTCCTTTCTACAGCTTCCTATATTGACATTATTGTTGTCCGTTCCCTCCTGGGTAAGCGCTGCAGGCTGTGGCATGAAGAAGGATACGGGGGGGAGGTGTATCGTAGAGTTGAATGTGGAGTTAAAGACCTGAGCCATTGCATGGGGAGTATGGATGAAATCACACCCCAGACACACACACACACACACACACATAGAGAAAGGCTTAGATACACACCCACAAATGCACATCATAAAGATAGTACACACACACACACTCACACAGTACATACACACAGCCACACACAGTTATATCAGATAAATCACATAAATAAAACAACAAAACAAAAACAAGTTTGTCTCTCACATTTGCATGAAACGCACACACACACACACACACATACACATCCGTGCATGCACAAATCCCTCCACCATCTCGTCACAGATGGCCGTGCACACACAGACATGCAGGGAATTTAGCATGGTGGAGAATGTTGCTGCATGCATAAACACTAGCTAGGCACATTGCCTATGCAATCCCATTACAAGCCTGCAACAATCACTCAGGTATGCTGCTCCCCCTCCCAACTGCACATCAGCTAAATCAAATCACCTGCTTTGATAATCCCGGTTGGCCCGTGGCCATACAGTAAGTGCAACATTGTTGGAAGTGCCCCCTCTGGTAGGAAATTGTATTGTTGTGTAATGGAGGACTCAGGTAGACTGACTGGCCCGTGTTATGTTGTAACCTTAGTCACAGTGTAAACTATTTTTGGATGTATGCGTCTAATACAGGTAATACATGCAAACACGTGCGCGCACACGCACACACACACACACACACACACGCACACACACACACACACACACTCAGTGAACATACTGTATATGGCAATTAATAAAGCAATGTGTGACCTCAAACAAACACCGTGCCCTTAACTAGTGTATAATGTACTATAACTAGTATAGTATACCAGTGTTGTTTCGCGGTGTGTGTGTGTGTGTGTGACTGACCATGAATGTTCAGTAACTGAGGGCTATCTTGCCAACTTGCAAGGTTGGGAATTCAAGGCACTAAGGTTGGTTGTGTAACATTCTTATCCATGTTTTCTTGTGGAAGGTATTAGTGGTAGACTATGCAGCAGTGTTGGCTCCTGATAAATATCTCAGGGTGGGCAATTGTTTCGGTGACCCATTCAATAGGTAAATTAATATGTATGTAATATGAGAGCAATCGGGACGATGTTCAGCCACACTGAAATCACCCCAAAGGTGCAGGAGGCTACGTCCTCCATAGGAACAATGGATGCTGATTTAGATATTTAGAGGCAGAACAGTCACAGCTAGTCACTGGTCAAGTTAGACATTCCCACCTCTCACATTCTCCTTTTGGTGGTGCGTCGCCCAATTGTCCTGAAGAAAGAACCATCACTGCTATACAGATTGTTCTTCAGTTACTTCAGCCCCTTTTGAGAGGAATGACATTAGTGAATGTAATAAGGTGCCAGATGTCTGAATTTGTCCTGATATATCTTAATTCATTATTTAAATGTATTCATTTCATTGCCCCCATCTTAGTTTATGCTAAATTTTTAAAGCTCTTGTGACATCCTTGATAGTTTTTTAGCATATTTCCAGACAATTAGACAACCATATTGTTCCATAAACGGCTGGTTAATATACACATTAACATAAACAGGGTCACATCCATATTACATTGCAGTCACCCGTGTTGATAGCTTGATATTTCTCCTATAAAGCTGAAGCAATGCAGCAACCCTGTACAAAGTATCAGGTGTGTGAAGGCTGCATGTTCCATTCTTGTGATCACTCTGGATGCAAATGGTTTAGGGCCTGTTTGAAATGGATTTGGAGGCTCGGAGGGTAATTTCAGACGTGTGAGTTTAATATGAAGCCTCTGGCCCCTGCTTGGCCTTTGTGATAAAGGGGAATGCTCAACCAGAGTACTTAAATAATTCACAAGCAATCCAAGTGGAAAGGAAAATACTACCACCTCTTCATACACACACACACCAGCAAACACATGCAGACTAAATAAATACATATACGTACGTACACATATATTCCATGCACAGTGCTATGCTCCCAAACAGACATTAATCATCATTAAATCCTTGACTGTGCAGGTAAACACATTTTACACAGCCTACTGGGAACTGTCCTCGTTAGCAAACACATTATTACTGTAGGAGTCTATGTACATCTTAACTTAGTTGAATCTTTTAACTATTGTATAAGATACAGTAGGCAGGCATATTGTAAATGTTGTGGCATTGAGGTTTAGCCTGCATGCGGTAACAAAGTTAGTGTTAAACAGTTAGAATAGTCAGGTAATGCTCAGGATACAGCACTTTGTCATCATTTACAGTAATCCGAGATTAGTGTCAAACTGGGAGACAGACTGAGCAATTATGGCTCCTTCTCTCCAGGAAAGACACTCATACACAGAGCTGACCTGCTCTTTAACAAGTACTGTGCTGAAAAGGTAAACTATTACAATTGTTACATGAAATATTAATCTGTGCAAGTTAGTCTTAATGTATAAAGGCGGAATTAAATGAGGTATAACTGAGGGGTTTTAACAAGTCTGTCACCAGAGGCAGTTCCACGCACACACGCCATACAAACCTAAATAAAACCAGAAATTATATGCATGCAGGATTCTCTTTGAAGTTCAAGTAAGCTTTATTAGAATGACAGTTATTGAAACATTATTATTAATATTTAATATTAAATATGAATAAAAAATAAAAAACGAACATTATGTACAGTATAGCATTACACTAGTCAAGTTAGACATTCCCACCTCTCACATTCTCCTTTTGGTGGTGCGTCGCCCAATTGTCCTGAAGAAAGAACCATCACTGCTATGCAGCTTGTGCTTCAGTTACTTCAGCCCCTTTTGAGAGGGCAGGAGACAATATCTTTCTCCTTATGTCTCCTATCATCTATTCTCCTTACTCATTGCTTCTCAGAGTATGACAAATGTGCACAAATCTTGACAAACTATATGTTATAGGTCGCTGTTCAAGAATTACTTTTCATTTATTTGTTCAAATGTGGTATTACATTACAGACTTCTCTTATGGAGGTGTATTTGTCACATTTCAAGAGAAAGTGCATCTCTCTCACACAAACACACACTATATCAATTAATGTCTTAGATCAACAGAAATCTGGTTCAATGTGAAAAACAATTATCTATTTCTAAATTGATTTTCAGAAGTTTAACAGATTGCTTGTTGTTCCTTCAAGAACCATGTGAGAGAAAGATAATTAAATTTTTACAAATTTATTCGATCTACAACATCAATTTACAAGCTGCACCACAGAAAAAAAATCGAATAATTCCTCTCGAAAATATGTCCAGATGTCCAAACTGACCACCACATTTTCATAACCCCATATTTTCTTAAATTTTTTAGGTCATCCATCTTTGCATAATATACATGGTCCAGTTTGCGTTTGCATTATGGGTAGTTACGCCCTTGCTTCCCAATTCGTTTTTCAAATTGCTTCATCTTCTCAGGTAAGCGTGCAGAGAGAGAGAGAGAGAGAGAATGGGGGAGGGGGGGAGCTGACTACGATATCACTACTGTATAAAGAAGCTCTTTTTAAAGTAGCTAATGAAAATAGTAAAATTAGGATTTTCCCTCGCTGCTTCAGAAACACAGACCCATATAGCCAGATGCACTTTTATCCCAGTATCTGCATAACCCGGGTCTCTGATTCTCGTTCAATGTAAAGAAGCAAAACTTTAAATGAGTCTTTTGGTTCTTTTGAGTCTCTGTTGCTCAAGCTGGTGTCACGTGAGCAAAGAACCGAAGATCCAGATCATGTTATTCTTCTGAGTCAGTTTGTCCTTGTCACATAAACGTTAGAATAAAGAAGTATGTACTTTCTGTGTGGAGTTTGCATGTTCTCCCTGTTGTCTGTGTGGGTTTCCTCCGGGTGCTCCGGTTTCCCCCACTATCAATAAACATGTTCGGTTCATTCTCCAGTCAGTGTCAACTGACCTGTGACACTGCCAACAATCAGGAGTTGGTCCCCGGGCACTGCACAGTGGCTGCACACTGCTCCCTTGAGGGATGGGTTAAATGCAGAGGATCAATTTAGCTACATGTATGTAACCTAGCACTAGCACCTTTAGTTAGTGTTCCTCTTAATCACGTTAACAGTGAAAGACTGGATATTATTTCCACTCAAATTGCAGCCTTTACTGCAGCTGTGTACAGTAAGTAACAATATTGTTTGTCGTGCTTCATTCGTTTGGGTCCGTGTGTCTCTTATTACATGAATATTGAATGAAAGACACTCAAATTGCAATGTGATTAAAAATAGTATCTTACAGCTGCGTTAGTAACAATATAGTTTGTTGTGCTTCTTTGACGATCCGTGCGGCGGCAACACTCTCTACGAGAATCAGAAGACCCGAAGACTCATTTGAACGCAAATGATTCATGAATCCTGATTCAGTAAAAAGATTAGTGAGTCATCACTAATCTCAGTTACACACAAACACACACACACATACACTCACTCGCTGTGAAGACAAGCAGCAGTAGCATACTGAACCTCAGTCGTGCTTCTGTTGGGACGTTTGAATGAACAGTGGATGGATGGATTGATGGAAGGAAGGATGGACGATTGATGAAACTAATACACTACTTTCTGCTGCACTAATAACTCTAGAAAGTAAATATAACTGCAAACAGTAGTGCTTTTGGAGGCCACAGCGTCATTAAAGTTACAGGCCAGCCTCGGTGCAACCTCAAAAGTTTAGCCTAAGTTTTGCGTCAATCGGCCAGTCACAAATTTTGTGTCTGCCACTTCCTGTTTGCCGGGTTCGCCACCAACTTTAAAGGAACATAAGGCAAACTGAAATGGGTAAAATTGAACGCCACATTACATTTGCTTTCGTGTTAATCTTTTTGCTAATGTAATATTGGTGTCAACACCAATATAACCATGTTCGGCATTTGGACTATGCCACAAATACGTCCCGCTGCTTGAATAAACAGGTTTTTGCAGAGACCGGCTGTAATGCAAAATTAATTTGCAGCTTTGCTTGCAGAGCACGCACACATACCCTCAAGGTGAGCAAACAGTATGGCTACCTGCTTTTGACACAAAAGCATCTGTCACAAAAGAATCAGTTCAGTGTCACAAGTGAGAGAGCTTGGTGTACCTTTCCCACTCACGATTGTGCCATCATTTTAAATTGGATAGCACACTCAATGAGAACCACATTCAGGTGAGTTCAGGTGAAATGTACCCAGGCACTAGCCTGGCTCTGCTCAACTATTGCTCTCAGCTCAAATTATTTTAGCTGATATTACAGTCAGGAAACTCTGTTCACATTAGCGTTTTCAATTTCAGTCAAGCATTTTTCTAAATGGTGGTAGAACTAGATGAGGCAATCAAAACAATTGCTGATTGGTTGAGCGCTGTCAAGTAGTTCCAAAATTAACCAGAGGTCTACGCAAAGTAGGATGAAATTAACACTTCCCAATAGAGCATGACTACAGGTTACAGGCTACCCAGACTCCCATCTTCTGGAGGAATCGATGTGGTCCCTGGTTCATACCTAAGTACAGGAAAGAGCTTTCACATCATCACGTTGAAACAAACCAACAGCTCAAGTGGTCTCAAGTGTAAAAGACAAACACCACAGAGACAAAGTGGACGTAAGTGCAGGGTTTGGACGTCTAGAAGTTTTAAAAATTCTCAAGCACAAAATAAAACAAACTAATTAATTCTTACGCCAAACTCTTGAGTAATGTACATCAGTAATGTAAGTGTGTAAGTATCTGATTTGGCCCAAGGGCCCTATCTTACAACCGGCGCAATGTGGCACCGGGACCGATGCAGTAGTCTTTTTCCCGTCCAGCGCCCAGGTTGTTTAAATAGCAAATGCCCTCGCACCCATTTAAACGCACATGGGTGTGTTGGTCTAAATATGAGGTGTGGTCTAACATATTGCAGGCGCATTGCTATTTTGGGGCAGTGAAAAGTGATTGCACAATTGTCCAGTAGAAACCTGGTCTAAAGTCAACGCGCTGCACATTTTTCAAGATAGTATCGCCTATTACGGGTGCACAACACCCATTCACGCTGCTTGTTACACACACAGGGATGTGCAGGAGCGCGCAAACATTCAAAGGAGAGTACAATGTGAAATATAATTATTGTGTAGCCTACATCAACATATTTTATGGATATTGGTGGAATCTCGCTGTATACATGATCTGCTCCAGTGTTGTCACAAACCCGCTAGTATAATAGCAATCTGCTGATGATGCAAGCGCATCTTGATATTCAAAGGGAATGGGAGATCACACTCAGATTGGTTTATCGTATGTTCCCCTAAAACACACCCATGAATAATGAAGAGAGTAAGTACAGCCCTTTTTAACCATGCGCCTCGCACAAAGACTTGTTTCATATGCCGTTAAAGGACTCATTCCATGAAAACCAAGTATTTCTAGTTGTTTTTGGAATTAGCGATGTTGATGTGACATGGACAAATACTGGACCTTTCAAAGTGGACTGTGAAGGAAAGGAGGCGGAGAAGCAGGCGAAATAGAAAAGTGTGCGTATGTTAGGCACACACACAGTTTGATTGGTAACGCCCCTATGACGATGGATGCACAGCCACCTACCATAGTAGTCTATCCAGCAAAAGATGTTGATCGCCAATACGCAAACCATCAGTAAAAGTTCATGTTTAACTTTTGCAGATTACCAAATATGTTAACCTTTGATACAGTAACTGGTAGGCTACCGTAGCACAAACACATCTCGAGTCTGCAGGACAGGCAATAGCCTATAGAATTGTGCATGATGCACTGTGCACATCAATAACTACATTAGATTAATATAGGCTATTGTTCAGTAACAGAAAACTGATTAGAAATAGGCTGCTTAAATAAATTTGTGTTGATTGACTTAACCGTAACATTGCTCATTAATAAAGACGTACTCACGGGTTGGTTTACTTTAATGTTTCTTGTTTAATTTACGTTACTCGCAGCTAGCCACCTAATCTCCTCATAACCCTGTAGCAGCAAGAATGGCTGCAAAATCATGCTATGTAACCCAACATTCATGTTTTAATATGTGCTTATGGGTATGGCTGTTTAGCGGGCAAGGATGGCTGCGATTTGCTATGGTATAATTTAACCTTCATTCGTGATATGTGCTTAGTAGATACATGGCTGGTTATCAAAACGTAACACCCCTGTCCCTACACATGCCAATAATGTACCAATGAACCCTGTTCTGCCTCCCGTATCCTTTACTGTAGTCTGAACAAGGCGTAATTAATGTGCAATATTAACACATTGAAAACACTGTTGAAAATAAACCACATGGTTCAAACTCATAAAACTATATTCAAAGCATGTTTCACCGCTGTCTAAGTATTAGCAGCAGTCAGTAGCTGTTGCCTCACATCAACACATATGTGAAAGAGGAAGGGGGGGTGGTGAGCATTGGCTTGTTTAATTTAAAGCAACAGTCACTGAAATAAGACCGTTCTCCTGGGGTGGGGGTAGTAAGGATGCTATTTCACATAATCTATCTGCAATTTTCACCTTAGCTTGTCAACTACATTGCATTGAGAAGTCAATGAACTGTGTCAACACGTGAAAAGGGGCATGAAATCATTCCTTTAAACTAGCAAAAGTGGATTTGGACATGCTCTAAATGCTTAGATCTATAAAATAGGGCCCCAAGTGTGAATAGAGCAGATAATTGTCTGGAGAATTCAAGGCTAAAGGATGGGCATGTTTATTGTTCGACTGGCGTAAAATGGAAGAATTCATGCAAGGGTGAAGAAGATATTGTGGATGCATCCAAATGTATGTATTATTGATATCAATGCAAAAATAATCATTACGGATGAGTCGGTCGCCTCGTCTGCCATCTTCAATTACGTAGTATCTACAACAAAACATTTTCCGCACTAAACGTTTTGCATCATGTCGCCTCCTGCTCACTCTAGACACCACCCATCACCTGTAGTTGTCTGTTGTCTCCTACAGATGTGAAAGGGCAACTCTGGACAATGTCTGGAGTCGGACCGTATTCTCTTGTCAATGTCTGGGCCATATTCTCTGGTCAATGTCTGGACCATATTCTCTGGACAATGTCTGGGCCTTAAACTCTGGATAATATCTGGGCCATATTCTTTGGACAATGTCTGGACCATATTCTCTTGTCAATGTCTGGGCTATATTCTCTGGACAATGTCTGGGCCTTAAACTCTGGACAATGTCTGGGCCATATTCTTTGGACAATGTCTGGACCATATTCTCTTGTCAATGTCTGGGCTATATTCTCTGGACAATGTC
>JAODUE010002690.1:0-11613 GCA_027564755.1 Amblyopsis hoosieri
ATATATATACAGTATATATAGTGTTTGTCTTCTATTTGAAGGAAAGGATTGTTCATTTGCACAAGTCAGCAGATTATTGATTAAAAAATAACTATAGATAAACAAAAAGAAAAGCAAAAGAGATGAATTGAAGGGTAAAGCAGAATCATAAACATGCCACTGTGCCAGTGATGTTCTATTGGGCAGTACATGGACTAGACTGGCCCAAGGGTTCTGCCATGTCCATGCAGATCCACACTGTCAAATAAAACCAAATCCTTTATTACTGTAACGAACATCGAGGTACAGATGTGCAGTAGGCCTACTACATTACACACACTTTATTCTGAATATACTAAAGTTGTTCTACTTGCATCTCAAAATGATTGGATTACATGGATTCAGCTTTCAAAAACGCTTTTTGACCTATGTGGCTATAATACAAAAGTGTTGTAATATTGTGCATTTTGTGTTGAATATAAATAACCTTTGCATGTGAGTGTACATTGTAATGTTTGCTCAAAGTAATGTGTAATGTAAGTAAATTGTGAGCATTTAAAACACTTAATCTGAGAAAAATAAGATGAGAGGACTTTGTATTTGACTAGCTATCCAACCAAGAGCTGTCATGCAGCCACTGTAACATATGGATTCATGTGGCCTCACAATAAAGCTAATAGAGCAAGATTGAAAAGCAATACCCAGCCCTTAAACCCTCTGAACAATCAGCCCATCTGGTCTAACAGATCAGACAGTTACATACAGGCCTCTGCGGTTAACTATATATATTTAGTTATATAGTCATTCCTAAACATAAATGTTAAAATTCTGACTCATCTGGAACAGACGCAATTCCTTTGCGTACCTTGATCACAACAGACTTGCTCATGTAGCACTTTCCCACGCCTCAGGCAGAGTCAGTATGGATTGCATGAGTGTGGGTGGGCTTTCTTTGATAAACACAGTTTCACAAAATGAAGGCAGAGAGCTTTTTTAGTTATAGGATTATGTTATGTTATATCATTTGTCATTTGAAGATGAGGTTGACATGTAATTTGTGAGTGACAACTCCTCCGCAGAGAGGGAAATATTTAAACCTGCTATTAAAAAACATTTAAAAGATTTCAATGATATTTCAGTTTTGTCTCAAAGGCTTAATGGCAGTCAACAGGTATACTTAGCATTGCAATGGAAGGGCCCAAGGCAATTTCAAAATAATGAATTGAATGATGCTGGCGTGGTTATCTGAGTATACATTTGCCTTTAAGAGTTTATAGGATTATGTTGTTATGTTGTCATTTGTCATTTTAAGATGAGGTTGACATGTAATTGTGAGTGACAACTCTTCTGCAGCATCAGAGAGGGAAGGATTTAAACCTGCTTGCAGCTGCACTTGAGGAGCGTCCACTCCCCACCCAACGTGAAGTGTGCTCCATGGGGCTGGGCAGTAATAAAGAGGGTGTGTCGGTGGGTGGGACAGCCAACCGTGGATTGCAGGGAAGGTTCATAGCCTATATATTGATCAGAGAATGCATGCACAGTAAAATAAGTTTAAGAAAGTTGTGTGGGCTTATCGACTTACGTCCGGGGAGTGTCATTTAAACGCATTGAAACCTCATCCAACGAAACTTCACCCAACGGAGAACCCGCTCACTTCATGTAAGAATTTTAATATTTTCTGAGAGTTACAACTATGTTTTCCTGTTGAACTTGGTTAAACATTAATAAGCTATTTCATATCATAAGTACCTTAGGTTTATTAAACTTTCTTTCCAAACAATGTGAACGGATAACGCTCGAATAACGGTAGCCTATTGCGTGATAGACTGCGGTCATACGGCAGGGAATAATTCTGATCATGTGTTCTTACTTATTTATTCCCTATAGGCTATTACTCTACAGCTGTAATTTCTGCGTGTTTACAATTACAAACCCACACTGTATTAATTCATGGGCCTACCATAAAGCCTAATGAATAGTGGCAAACGCTTACTTTATTCGCATATCATTTAAACCATTGCGCTGGCTGTAAAGTAATCAGATAGTATTTCTCACGTCTTATTTTCAAATCCATGAACGTAATTTCTTCGTCATAGCCATACTTTATAAGCATGTGAAAACATAATAAGAAATGTAAATGTCTTTACGATTTGCAGAACTACCACAGTCTGAAGTGCCCAAAGTTGTTGCATTGGTTTTCTTCGTTGCACATCTGGCATTAATTACATAACACGTTATGTGATCAAAAGTCACAGACAGACAACCGGACAAACAGCCAGGCAGAAAGACAAGGGCATGAGGTCTGTCCTTAGTAGCCTGTGTGTTATTTATTCAGAGCCATTATCAGCACAGTGACTTGAATTTAAAGTCCCTATTTATCTCAGGAACCAGTGGGCATTCCAGGCATATCGCCATGCCAACGAGGAAGCAGAGGGATAGGCTGGCAGGGCTGGCGGTCCACACAGGCAAGGGAGGACGGAACTGTGACTTAATAGCATTTTATATTGTTACAATGACATCACAGAGGAAGTAAATCACATATGCAGTACAGCTACATGTTATTACCCTGTCATATTCTGTATAATAATTGACATATTTACAGAGTTTTGTCTGTCGTCATGCCTGGCAGCGCTTCTAGACAGGTTTAAAGTCACTTCACTTTCAGCCAAATGCTTTGGAGAGGAAACCATTAAAGGAAGGATGTCATCTGACGCGCACACGCAGACGCACGCACACGCACACACGCACACACGAGTACCTTCTATGTATCCATTCTATATTCAAATGTTGTTTGAGAGAGGCTTAACTCTTCCACCATCACTCTCAGCTGTCTGAGCTGGGTCAAATAATACTCTGGTATCATCAGTTGACTCCCCCTAAAATCTGGGGCCTCACAGTAATTATTCCAATGCAAATGGTCTGGATCTCACAAACAATGGAAAAGGCAGCAGTGTTCAAATTCCAGCCATTGCTCATCATCATATTCCCTGTGATATAGAACAATGCATATGTACAGTATAGCATCATGCGGAAAGTATACATTTATTATACTATGTAATAATACATGTAGGCCAGTTGTTCACCACCCACACAGTGGGTAGAGAAGAGCGACAGGTGGGTGATGCAGACAGGTGGGTGATCCAGGTGTCGCTGGTTCGAACCCGGCTAACTCCTCACCGAGTGTCGAGGTGTCCCTGAGCAAGACATCTAACCCTAACTGCTCCCGGTGGTTGGCCGCGCCTTGCATGGCAGCAATCGGTGTATGAGTATGTGCATGAATGGGTGAATGTGAGGCAATACTGTACAGCACTTTGAGTGCTTTTGCTTTTACACACTGTACATAGTTTCATATTCAGATGAGGGAATATTATGCAGATGGACACTCAACTCCTGAGAACCTGCATATTTTACTCTTCCACCCTCACCTTTGACCTTTGCTAGATATGGACATGGAGACGATGCGGTGGAATCACAGATGTTCTGGTTTAAGTTCTGTGTAGCGTGACACATTTTTACAATTCCATTGTTCTAGTGGCAAACGTACAGAGTCAGATGTATATACACCCCATATAAGTATGCAGACACAGTCACACACATGTTTCTCAATAGCCAGGGTGAGGCAGATATGATCCAGCTGCTGGTTTGTGAAAGAGGCATGTTGAGTTACTCAGGGGAATGAGGTTCACTGGGCCAAAGGGTTATATAACCCACAATGCTTTGGGAAAAGGTTGAGAAGAGAGCAAGGCTGGAATGTGGCAATCATGTGAATAAAACCCAGACCAATTGCTGCGTAAGAGAGCACAGGAATCAACAGAGGGGTAGCGATTTAGTTTGTGCATTACACTTTGCATTGCATTACAAATGACTTACTTACTGGCTAGCTAGTAGCCACACCTTATCCCCTCTATTCTATATGTTGTCTTTCTATGGTTCTCACTCATTCTCTTTCCAAATACACTATAAATGTTCACATGCCAATGCTCCCTCCCAGAATGCCCGGCGAGCGACTGACAGTGAGGAACCAGACAGACGTGGGGCGCTTCCATGGCACGCCCCCAAAGGTGGAGGTGACCATTCAGAATGAAGGAGCGTGTCGCCGCCTGCTCCGGAAGATGTGCCCGTGCTGCTGCAAGCGCCAGAGCAGCACCTCCTATGATGTCAGTGACATAGTGGTGGTCAACCCCTCCGCTCCCGAGCCCCCCGCGCTGCAGAATGGAGATAACCACGAGATGGATGGTAATGTGATCTTTTATTGCATTGACACACTATGATAAACATTTATGTTAATCATAGGTGTCAGTGGGCCCTACGTGACTGTGATTCACTCAGAAATAATTTGCCACACTCAGTTGTTAATCTCTATTTAAGCAATCTCCCAGAGGAGATAAGAGTCGCTAAAATATACTTTAAAATAAACTAAGATACTGTAATATGACGTAATGTCAGATAAGATAATATAAACTAAGATAAGATAACATAAAATAATATCAGATAAGCTAACATAAACTAAGATAAGATAACATAAAATAAGATAAGATAACATAAACTAAGATAAACTAACATAAAATAAGATAAGATAAGATAAGACCTAGGATAAAACATTCTAATGACACAATACTGAATACACTATATCACTTGGCTACTAATTTACATGTGACCTAAGAATATGATACATATACAACTTAGTTTATTTTAACTAATTCTCTCTCTCTCTCTCTCTCTCTCTCTCTCTCTCTCTCTCTCTCTCTCTCAGACATGGCATTGTCTGTGTGTGCGGTGGACCTGCTGAGCTCTAAGATGGATCAGAACCGGCAGGAGCACCATACCGACCTGTATCATGGCGATGACCTGATCATCCGCCGTGGCCAGACCTTCCAGATGGAGCTGGAGCTTAGCAAACCCTTCAACGCCAACACAGACAAGCTGCACCTGGAGCTCAGGACAGGTGGGTCTAGCATAGGAAAGGGTTAATAGGATATATGTGTGACAGAGGTCCGTCCCACCCGAGACTCAGACCCTGTTCCCGCAGATTACAGAGGGAACGCCTTCGCGAGGGAAGCAAAAGTCCAAGGGATCTTGTTTTCTCCACTAGTGTTCTTGAGGTGTTGGCGAGTGAGGTGTACGCAATTTCCGTACCGGCTGGCCACTGTTCCATGCTTGGAGAGACACAATAATACCCCAATGTTTACCACACGTTCTGATCCCAGGACACCCCAAAATAGAATATGTCCATATCTTAGACAGACAGACAGAGCCTCCGACATGCTCTCTGACAGACAGATAGAAAGGGAAAGTAGAAGAAGACAGGAAGGAAAGGAAGGAAGGAAAGAAGGAGTTTTGACTGTACAGATACATTTTCTATGAAACGTTCCCACGCACAATCACTGCCATTTGACCTCTGGCTTATACAATGGAGGGCTCTGAGGATAAATACAGTGACAGCCAGGTGTCAGGTCTGGATAAAGCAGGGTGGGGGGGGGGGTGGTGACAGCTGTCGACCACATGTGGAGTACCTGACGCTAGAGAGAGAGAGAGAGAGAGAGAGAGAGAGAGAGAGAGAGAGAGAGATAGAGAGAGAGAGGAGAGATATCCACATATTTTAAGACAGAGGTTTTCAATGCATTCCAAGAGAAGGACCCCTTGGCTGTTAGAAACACAGCACAGGGACCCTCTATCACATTTGGTCAACAATGTGTAGGGCAGCCTATGGTGTCATGTTTAAAGTGCTTGGTCCAATCCATTTAAAATAACCAGGTTGACCAAAGTGCTGAACATTATATATGATGATATATATTATTATGATTAACCATTTATACACTAGGTTAATAAAACAATCAATAAAACCAGTATGACCATAATACAGCAATACACAACTCTCACGCTGTTTTATAAGACAAGGAGTAAAAGTGAGTAAACGTTTGTACTGGTGTAGCATACTGTAGGCCTATACCATGCTAAGCCATTAAAATAACGATTGATAGATTCATATATGAATAGCTAGGTTGTAATATGTTAATGTATATTGTACATTTTCTTACGCTCATAGTATTTATAGGATGTATGCATGCACTACACTTTTATCCCAACCCCCCCCCCCCCCGGCCCCACACACACACACACACACACGCACACACACACACACACACACACACACACACACACACAGTCAATTACATCTTTAGGTTTTGAGCTTGCACTATTACAGTGTGATACTGTACACACAGATGCACTTCCACTATTACACACTTGTGACTCACAAGCTATTATTGCAACCCTGCGTAGGGATGCCTTGCTGCCATCTGATAAACGCCCCACGATTACCTTCCACTTAAACTCTTGTGTGTGAAACGTGAAAAAAAAGTAGAGAGGTTGGGGGAAAAAGTATGTCATGCAAGGAGTCATTTAAGGGCATTGGGCAATCTTGTTGTGAAACACAGAGGTGTATTATTGAAGACCTCTAATATCCTCTTGTTTGGTTCACGTTCAAGAGGTTACTGACGGTTTAGTTGATTTCACTTTGCAAGAAGGGTGGGGTGTGAACAATATTATCTTGTTTAAGCCTCACACATTCCTTCAAAAAGCAATAGCTCAAGCCTCACCGGACGATGGATTCGATGTGAATAGCTCTAACCAAAACACCCCGTACTTAGATCGTTTTATAGAAAATCCTTAAAAAGACAGAAAAAAGTATATAACAAATTCAACCCATTAAGCCAGATGAGTGATCATCTTATGATACAATATTCTTCAAGCTATATCACTCTAGGGAATTGTATTTAAAATTCTGAGGGGCACAGAACACTAAAGCTTTGTTTTACGAGAAACCATGCAATGTTGTAACAGTTTGGGATACATCTGCATGAGGTTGGCTTTATCAGCAGTGGTAACAGACTATGACGGGATTCTGACGTGAATGACAGCAATTACTCAGAGTTTACTCAAAATCAACATGTGTTGCTCTTGGCAAAACATGCTATGAGCTCATGTGCTGTCATATTAACTTTTGTAACTACTTACAGTATATATTTCAACATCACATATCAGTTACTGAAACCTATGATTTGAATATTTTGCTCTTACCCCTGTATATTTTGTGATGTGTTTAACAGTATTGTAAATCATAACTTTGTTATTATGCAATATGTTGTGAAACGATGATGGTCTGTTTTTATTCCTTTGATTTACAATTTGCTTTATATTGTTATCTGCTTTCTCATTTATGAACACTCATTTATGTTCATTCTAATAACACAAGGTATTTTATCTCCTGCAGGCCAGCTGCCCATGGTGTCAAAGGGCACGCATGTCATCATTCCATTGGTTGATAAGCTGGAGGACGAGTGCTGGGAGACCAAAATCACTCAGCAAAATGGCAACAAGATCAGGCTGTCCGTCAACTCGTCCCCGAAAGCTGTGATTGGCCTGTACGGGCTGTCTGTGATCACTCTCTCTCCTAAGGGCGAGACGGCGAACACTTACGAGTGCGACAAGAACGTTGTCATGCTCTTCAACCCCTGGTGTGAAGGTAAGGATGGACAGGCTAGGAAAGGAGAGAGTAACAAGCATGACGTCTGCGTGACATACTTGCTACTTAACCAAACCATATGATGACATATGATAAGTCAAGTCCTAGAAAATATCCAACCAGAATGTAGCTTTAAGCTAACATACTGTAGGGCATATGACTACCGATAATGCTCCCTGTTACCTAACACACTTGGTAAGAGTCTAGATTTATAGTGTACCAAGTTACCTAGAGTGTAACTCTTCCTCTCAAGTGTAACTTGGCACTAGGATGGGAAAAAACGAGCTTGCTACTCAAGAACATGTTGCTATCTACACTGTATCACGTAGCCACAGGCCGACAGTGTCTAAATTTGGAAGTTACATAATTCCACAGGCGGGGTTATGAAGGGATTGGTGCCTGAATTTAACCATTTACTGAGGTTGTCCTGTGCTATCCAAATATGACCAAAAATGAGGCATTGCTTTACTCCTTAAATTTGCAAACCGCAGCAAATCAGATGTTCATCTGAAAAAGAAAAAGAAAGATTTGGCTGCTTTTGGCAGTACATAGTCTGCTTTATCATGTGCCTCTTTAAATCCCCCAACTCCTCTGCCAAGATATAAAACTCCACTATAAACATCTTGCACTTGCATGCAGCCAGTTCCAAACACTCTGTATTTACTCTTAACATACCTCGCCTAGTCCTGAGTTTTCATTCTCAGTATCAGCTTTCTCTGTTGCTCTCAAATTTGGCTATCACACCCCCATTCCCTCTCTCCCGCCCTGCATTCCAGAGCTGTTCATTGAAGGGTGAAAATCAGCTGCCTGGTACTGTCTGTGCTATTACCTCCCCCCCCACTCCCCCACCTATAGTAAAACTACAGTGCACACTCCCCTGAATTTGTGCCACTCTGAATTCCCCTCTCTGAAAAAAAAACAACTTCCTCTCTTTTTGTTTTCGCCGCCTTCAAACTCAAAGCCCCCTTAGCACCTCTTCCATGAACTTGTTCCAATTTTCCATCTCAAGCACTATTGCCTTTTCTGATTTTGTTTGCATAATCTCTGTTGACCCATAGCATAGCAATCAGCAACCTAGCAATCAAAGCTACGTGGGTACTGTATTTGCAGTAACAGGAGAGCAGCACAAAATGGCAGCTCCTCTTGTCTTGTGTTATTTCCATAACATATTCTGCTGTCCCACACGTTGTCTTGCCCGATGACAGTAAGCAGGGCTGGGCAGTGTGTTAAGGGGCGAGAAGACAAACAATGGAAACAGTGAGAGACAAGGAGAAGTTCATTGTGAGGCCATGCCCACACTATAGTGCTGAGATCATTTACCACCATCTGACTATTTCCTCTATATTGACCTGGAGCCCTGTTCCGGGGTCCCTGCAGTCATTGTGTTGCTTAACCGTTTCTTGGTCTCAGGCACCTCCCACATCCTCTATGAAAAGTAATCACATTCTTCTGCCGGTTACAGTAAGTCACTGACGGCGTGACTAATGCAGCTGTGGATTATGGGTTTATTATTTAATCTTCCTTAATTTTTGACATCTCTACCATTAGTAGTTAATTATGTATTAATCAATGAAGTGTTTGTTTATTTATATGTATTTACTTTCACTAATCACTGTTTAGCACACATTCAAATTACTTATGCTTATAAGTATAGCTGTCAGACGATAAAAAAAGAAATAATTGCGATTAATCGTGCGCTACCATCATTTGGGTAAAACTGGCATATCTTTTAATAAAAACATAACACTTAGAAAAAAACATAGGTTAAATTTTGATACAATTTGTTAATCGCAAATAATTACGTAGAGCGTGCGATTAATTGCAATTAAAACATTTTATATCGACTGACAGCAAGTAAGAAGTAAGTAAGAAGCTTGCACTGCATGTTTTATGCTTAACCATTATTGATACTAATACTAATACCAGTGTGACTATTGTCTTTTAATCTTACCAGAGGACACGGTGTTCCTGGACGATGAAGACGAGAGGAAGGAGTATGTGCTTAATGATATCGGGAGAATCTACTACGGCACAGAAAAACAAATAGGGGCTCGAACATGGAACTTTGGCCAGGTATAGGCTACACACAACTGTATTGATACAAACGGTCAGCATTAGACTCAAGGCATGGTGTGGCCGCAAATTACAACCAGAAGGCCCGTCCCTTAGGAAATCAAATCAATATCCGCGTTGTGGCTTGCTTTTTAGTTCCACGAGGGAATCCTGGAAGCGTGCCTGTATGTCCTTGAAAAGAGTGAGATGCCTACCTCTGGCTGTGGAGACCCGGTGAATGTTGTCAGAGTCATATCTGCCATGGTCAGTTGATTTTGGATTTATTCTGGTTATGTTGTGTGGAAAGGTGATTTACAGTATGCATGACAACTACTGTCTTTATTCACAAGTATACTGTTATTTTGCTTGGTGGGAATAAAGGGAGCAGAAACAAAGCCATGAATTGATAAAGCTACACCGTTGCAGTTCCACTACTGAACACTAGAGGGGTGGCTCCAAAATGGAGCAACAAAGCCTGGGAAGCAATAGCATTACTCTCTCTGACTGTTCTTGTTCTTCTTTCCCCTTTTGGCCATGACCAGATTAATGCTCAGGATGACTTTGGGGTGCTGGTGGGAAACTGGTCGGGAAAATACTCCGACGGGGTATCCCCCACAGCCTGGAGCGGCAGCGTGGAGATCCTCCGCAAATATCACGCCTCCAAGGGAATGCCTGTCCAGTACGGCCAGTGCTGGGTCTTCTCTGGGGTGACCACCACAGGTTAGTGTGGAGGTGTGGGAGAGACAGAGAGAGTGAATTTTAATTTTAACCACACATGTATTCAATCTACATCAATTTACATGCTGCACCACAGGTTGGAAATCAAAAAATTCCTCCCGAAAATACAATTTCACCATATTCTTAAACGTTTCTAGGTCGTCCATGTTTGAATAATGAACATGATCCAATTTAACACGAGTTTTGAGAGAGAGAGAGAAACACAGAGAGAGAGAGAGAGAGAGAGAGAGAGAGAGAGAGAGAGAGAGAGAGAGAGAGAGAGTAAACATAAAGGTTATTGTTCTCTGTGTGTGGTTTGGCATGCGTGTGTGCCTGTGTGTGTGTGTGTGTGTGTGGTTGCTACTCTGCACTGTTCACTGTAAACCCAAATATGTTTCACTTATGTGTGTGTTTTCAGAAAAGCAAGTCAGCCAATTAAAGTTTATTTAGTCAAGTCAAGTCAAGTATATTTATTTATATAGCACATTTAAAAACAACCAAAGGTGACCAAAGTGCTGTACAGAGCAAGGCAAGAAAATGCAATAGAATACAACATACAACAACAATTTAAAACATAAAAGCAAACAAGCACATGTGTCTCAAGACCTAGTTGAATGCCAATGAGTATAAATGAGTTTTAAGATGAGACTTAAACGTATCAATGGTAATAGATGATCTAATAGCAAGTGGAAGACTATTCCACAGTCTCGGGGCAATAACCGAGAAGGCACGATCACCCTTTGTTATCAAACGAGACTGTGGAACTGTTAATAGGAGTTGATTGGATGATCTAAGGGGTCTGGTAGAGTGATACACTTTAAGGAGATTTGAGATATACAATGGAGCGAATCCATGTAATGCTTTAAAAACAAGGCGTTAATATGAACAATATTAATTTACATTAATATCCTTCCTTAACTCATATTTCTCAGCATAGCAATTAAATGGTAAATGGACTGCATTTATATAGCGCTTTTCTAACCTTCCGGCCACTCAAAGCGCTTTACATTATTTGCTTCACATCCACCCTTAAATTCATACACTGATGGAGATGTCAGTCATGCCAGGTGATACCTGACCACCGGGAGCAGTTAGGGTTAGGGGTCTTGCTCAAGGACACCTCAATACTTAGCGGGGTTTGAACCAACGACTTATGGATTCCCTGCTGTCGATCACACACTTGTAATTAGCTCTGTGTGGTTGGGAACAGGTTGCTGGATCCATGCATGCTCGCATACCTCCCACCGCATTAGCTGATACCTGACCTCACTCAATAGCTGGCCTTAGCACATCACATTGACCCTGATAGCAACTCGTAGATCATGCAGCCTCCCTAAATG